>VZTG01002166.1:2752529-2767961 GCA_013397845.1 Melanocharis versteri | reverse complement strand
CCGCAGGCGGCGGCCACGCGCTCGCTGCGGCACCGGCCGGGGCCGCGGCCCCCCGGGGCCTGCTCGGCGGGGAAGCGGAGCTGCTGCTCCCGAACGGGAAAGCGGCAGCTGCTCGCACACGGGCAAGGTCCTGCAGCCTCCCCCCAGGGACCCGCAGCAATCGGGAAGCGACACCCCCGCCCCGCCGCCACCGCGCCGCGCGGTGTCNTACCGACAGGTTTCCCTCTGGCCCCTCCAGGGATGGGAAACGCGGAGCGGAGAGCGCTGGGGGTCGCTCAGTGCGAGCGGCGCGGTACTTTACCCGTGCAGAAGGCGGCGAGCGCCGAGGGGTCGCAGGCTGCGGCCAGGCAGGACAAGCCNCCGGGGCCTGCTCGGCGGGGAAGCGGAGCTGCTGCTCCCGAACGGGAAAGCGGCAGCTGCTCGCACACGGGCAAGGTCCTGCAGCCTCCCCCCAGGGACCCGCAGCAATCGGGAAGCGACACCCCCGCCCCGCCGCCACCGCGCCGCGCGGTGTCACGGCCAGCGGCGCAGCGGTGCACGGACCGTAAACAGCCCAGAGCCATCCGTCTGTCCGCGCTCGGGGCATAGAGAAACACCATAAATGACGAACGACAAGACCCTCGGTCGATGCAGATAAACCATTATTGTTTCAAAGCATGTCTGTCTGTCTGTCAGGGCCGGCACAGATCTATCGTCAGTCCCAGCGCGACATGAGGAGTGACAGGAGCGGTGACACGGGGAGTTCACACGGAGGGGAAGAAGAGGGCAGCAGTTTGCTCAGAATTATATTGGAATATTTTTCACATGACATCGTTTCGAGACGAAGAAGTAATGACATCACTGGCAATATACTCATATCCATTATATGAAAACTAAGCAAAATACCGTGGCTAAAAAGCAGCAGCAGCTTTGCAAAGCTATCATTCTGTTCAGCAGAAGGGAACTCGTATTACAAATGCATTACAATCTATTTAATGTGATCATGATTTTGTCTGTCTTGCAAGACGAAGCACAGCCAGATGAGAACTAATGAATGCAACATGTGTTCATTCTTTTGGTAGCCGTGCCTGAAGCCAATTGGCAGAATGACTACAGCAAGATAAATGTCAAAACAAAACTATTTGTGAATGTGAACTGCATGTATTTTGACTCTTCTATCACACTTGAAACAGTTTATTATTTTCGATATTTGCAAGCATATTAAATAACTCGGGATTCAAGTTTAGATTTCCAGACAACAGTGGGATAGTAAAAAAAAAAACGGGGGGGGAAGGGGAAGTCCATGTCTCCATTCAATAAACAAGGAGGGGCAGCACTTTTTCCACCACCAGAAATGGTTGATGAGAAGGTTAATTGGTTCATAAGAACACATATAATTAGGACAGCACACAATTGGTTTTGTGTGCTTTCCCCAGGATTAACAATCTACATAACTACAGTAGTGTATTTCTTTTCCAGCAGCTTATGATCGACTGGAGGAATCGACCTCTGCAGTGATCTAAAAAAAGAGATGGCAGTCAGCTGAACACAGCTCTGCAGTATGAAGTCAGCCAGACAACTACTGTGATTAATAAAAGAGGAAAGGACTAGGAAACTGCCTGGTGGAAGATGATAAAGCGTAAAAGGCAAGGGCACACAATTAAGGACCCTAACGAAGCCATGGGCCTCAACTCACAGCTGTGGCACTTGGATTGACCAAGAACCCACGTTCCCAACTTGTCCCAACCCCGATGATGCATCAAGTCATTAAACAATCTTAACTGCAAGACGAAACACTGAGTCTTATCTTGGGTAGGTTGGGCAGACAGAATAATTTAACACACACTCTTTGGTATCCTTTCAAACTCAACATTCTTCTCAATACAACTACGAAGCCTTGGAAGAAATGAAAAACGAAATGCCCCATGAGGCCAAACATTGTATGTGCTGGTTAGATCAGCACCAAGAGCAGAAAGAGGCTTGATTTGCAATCTTAAGTGGCCATTAGAGCTCTGAACAATGACAGATTACATGCAACTGGCAAAAAGCATCCAATGTCGTTCACACCAATAAATTTCTTTCAGATTATATCAATTTTAAAGTAAGTAAAGCACATCGTATTAAAAAAGTTAGGATCTCCTACTGTAAAATGAGTATGAAACACTGCTAGGTATCTTAAACAGAGCTTAGCGTCTGCTCAATCAAAAGCATACAGGATTAGGCAGAAGGAACCACAGCAAACGCTAGAGCACCATCAGAATGATCCTCTGAACTCTAACATCGGAAACAAGATTTCAGAAGGCCCAGTGTACACAGCTCATCCTGAAAACGGCAGAAGCACTCTCAACCCACCCACCTCCTGTTCACTGCTCAGCTGAAGACTCAATCAAAATTCCTTGAGTTTAAATCTCTCATGAAAACCTTACCTCCTCGTTAGGATTTTTCACTGCCCCTTCTATTATACCTGTCCTTCTAAGCAACCTATCTTCAACAGCTGTCTACCTCTATACTTCTCAAGCTTAAACACCATCTCAGGTCCCTCTTCCCTGGTGTTACTTAACATGAATGGTGGGTTATGAGGAGGTGCTGTTTTTAAGTATTTTAGATAGGCACAAATAATTTAAAAAATACTTAAAATATGGCACACACCAAAATAAAACATATGCACAACATAAGTCTTCGCTTAGGAAAAAACTCTCAGATTATGAGCAGTGCAAAGTGCAGTGATCCACAGCAGTTTTGACTAACATACACTCTTAAATCTAACAGAATAAAGCCTGTTAAAGACTAGGAATGGAGCTCTGCACACTATACAAGTACAGATTAGTTCATTGCTTGTTCATCCCCAACATACAGATATTTAGGAACACCACACATCTGGTGTTGTTCAGAACCGTGAATGTCTCAAAGACTGCAGCAGCACCAGAATATGACTGTAGAAAAGGAATTATTTTAGACATACTTCAGATTTTCATGAGTCAAAAAACACTCCACTGTGCCTTTTCTTCAGAGGTGGGAGCAAATGGCTCCTCCAGCGTTTGAAGACAGCCATAGGAAGGCATGAACTCTTTGGAGTCACCACTTCCATGTGAAGAGGAGGATGAAGCAGGTCTCCATGTTCCATACCTGAAAAATTGCCAGTCACCCAGAGCCCAACCAAAGCCACCATGTCCCTAGCTGCAGAACAGACACTTGCCCTCAGGACATCTTTAGTACTTGGGGGAAAAAAAAAAAAAAAAAGAGGAAGATTATTTATTGAGCCTCCTTCACAAGTGACACTGCTCCTAAGAAAATACCTGCCATATGAAATTTGGAAATTGGTTTTCACAGAACTAGGGTTTCTTAATTTCCTTCAGATTTGGGAGATTTCAGATCCAAGAGCTGCTGCATGAGGCAATCACAGTGTTATATTCCACCCAGAAGACTACTGGAAACTCTCCCTATCTAGCTTTTATTCATAAAACATGTAACTTTACCTAAACATCACAAAGTGGCAACTGTACTGACACTAGTTTAATGCCTGTATTGCTGTTGAACTGCAAGAGGGCAGCCTCAGTTAATTTTGTTTCCTCATATACATGAAATCAATCATGTTTCCACTAGCAAATGATCCTTCAATTATTTTGCTGTCTTCTTTCTGAAAAGAAACTGCAGCAATGTTTCAGTTGGCAATTAACCTCACGGCCAAACAGTATCACCCTTCAGCAGCTGCGTTCATTAGCTTTACCCCGTGGAAAAGAGAGAAAAAAAGTAATTTCTTTAATAACTACCCAATTCCTAAAGACCTAAAGCCTTTTATTACTTTTTGTTTAAGGGGGAAAAATTTCTTTCAGTTTGTTTTTAAACCCGTGTAATATTTGCTATCACCTAGCAAGCACAACAGACCAAAACCATCTCATCACGTGGGACAAAGTAATTAAACAGTTTTACAAGACACAGTTCGGTTAAGGATGCTCATTGCACCAAGCCTCTTTCCAGCAAGACTTGAGAGGCGTACAGAGGTTAGGGAGCTGGGAAGGACAAGGACAGTCCAGCAGGATCCAGTGCTCCCACTAACACCTGCGGGATGTGGCAGCCTCTGCTCGCTCCTCTTCACTCCAGGTGCTGGGCCCTGTAATAAACCCTAACAAAGTTCCATTCTCTGAAGCATTAATTCCAGGAGTGATGAAAGGCAGGACCTTTGACGAGGATTAAGGTCACTTGGAGTTGGCATACGGCAGCACTACTGCTAAAATAAGCATCTCTGCCCTTCTCCTGCATCCTTCCCATTCTCATCCTGCTCCTGCCAACACAGCTCATGGGGCTGCACAAGGAAGCACACCAGGAGACGGAACAGCATGAAACTCAACTCATCGACATCAAAACAGGGAAACTCACCAGGCCAGTCATATGGTGTATGGCACAATGAGCCATGCTGCAGCAGCAGAGAGGTGGCAGCACCCTCTGGAAAGAGTGGTAGGAATCACGTCTGTCAATGGCAGTTCTGCCCGTGGATGACTTTAAGGAGGTTGTGAAACAGCTACGCTTGTAAATCACATTTCATTGCCAGAAAACCGAGCAAAATAAGAACTGATACAGAAGAGAGTCAAGTCCCCAGGCACACAGTGCCAGGGCAGGATGCAGCAGAGAGCATCCAGTAGTCAGTGCCTGAGGCCCTTCCTTATAACCCCCCTCCTAGACTCTAAACTGAGCTCCTTCATCCTATGGCGTTTTTCTCAAATGGAGATAGCACACAGAAAACATGAGAAACAAGAGCTGTACATTAGATCTTAAAAATTGTCCTGAGGCTGTCCTCCACAACTAAACCATACCCGGGTTCAAACTAAACCATACTAAACCTAGGTCAACCAGCCTAGGAAAGTGATCTGAATGGGAAAATTTATTTTATATTTGCTGTCCAAAAACACATTGCTTAATTTGAAAAAGCAAGCCTGCAAACAATATAAAGCCTTCCAAATGCAAATGCGTATTTTAAGAATAACCACAGGAATGCCTATTTTTGTCAGGGGGGTTTTCTGCTGCAGCAGCTGTACCAACACGATCGAGGTGGCAGCAGGCTGATGTGGAGTGTAGGAAGGGTGTCAATGCATAAGGCTGGTATTTCACTGAGCATAACATCAAACCACAGCTGTAGCATGCCTTCCGCTGCCTGCCTGGAGCACTTGCACAGCAGACTGCTCGCAGCTGCCTTCCTGCCTATCCACTAGACAAGATGAAAAAGCATTAAATCTAAAACACAGACACAAAAAGGCTTTTCTCCTGCGAATTTCGTGTCAGGCATATGTTCCAGACCACAGCCCAGACCACGTAACCTAGGTGGTGGCCCATGAAAACGTGCAACCCTGTCCATGAGGGAAGGAAGAGTCTGAACGGTAGCATCTTTGTTAGATACAGTATGTATCTTTATGGAGATAATCACAGTTTCATCTCTGATCAAGAACTTAGCTTCAAAAGCACAAGATTTGCATAAGTGGTATTTTTAAAAGCACAGGTAAATTGTGCAAGGTTGTACAGTATGACGCATTTCCATTCTCTGCAAGTGATCAGCAAAAGTTTGATTAATAATGACAACTAACTGGTGGTCTTAGTCATACCAAAGCTATGGTTATGGACTAGCTATGGTGAAATGACTGCTGTCTAATTATTTAGCTCATGCCAACAGAAACAAAAATATTGCTTTTGCCATGCAGAATTGGGGAAACAGCAGTGCAGCAACCATCTACAAACTGTTTTCTAATAAAGCACTTTCAAAACAAAATATCTACTTCTAGAAATACAACACTGCTTAAGAGCTGTGTATTCTTACAGAAAATTATTAAATGTCATTCTTGCATGTCAAAACATCTCCAGATGTTGGCTATTTCCATTAACACGTTGCTGCAATGGTGACTATTTTTACTGCTTTTAGAAGTAGTAAAAAATAAACCAAGAGTAAAAAACCCAGAAGAATTTGAAAGAGCACACTATTTATGACAGAGACCAAGAAGTTTCACGTTTACTATCCACTCTGAGGTGCTGAGAAGGTAGAAAAACCTTTAGGAAAAAACCCCCACCAACAAGCGCAATCCTTCCCGCAAAACTAGTTCTTATTGTGGACGTCCAGCACAAGACTTGTGGATGCACAGAGGGCTTGCACAGTGCGTGACCAGCTCAGCTGTGCACTGGGGTGACGTGTGACTGCACTGCCATCACCCCACCCCATCCCAAAGGGCAGCTCCGACATATGGCAAGGCATGTAGATGAGGAACAAACCTCACAGGTGCCAGTCTGGCTTCATCTAGACCGACAGGAACACCTTTTGGCTTCCAGACTTCTGCATATGCCAGCATAACCCAAATCTTCCACCTGAGGGGTGGGGTGATCATCTCCAATTGTGACCACGCAGCAGAAACACAGCATCTCTGATTTAAATATTACCTAGTACACACAAATGTGATGTAGGTGTCAGACCTAAAGCTATTACTCCCCTTCAAAGTCTGACCTTATCAAAAGATCATTTACAGCCACACAGTTTTGACATATTATATATAACAGCTGTACAGTCCATAAATTAATTATCCTTCTGATGGCACAGACTACCCAACAACATGGTTTAAAGGGAATCTGTAGAAACAGTTTTATATCCATGTCATTCCTTTAAATTTAGTTGACAGCAGATTTTTGTACTCTAAGGAAAATGGGTCACAATAATAAACATCATGCTTTATTTACAAATATAGGACTGAACTATTGTGAAATCTTCAGGCAGGGTTTAGGACCTAAGCTATTGGAAGAACACAGAAGATACACATTTGTGTTTGTTCAAAAAGGCAAATATGGCAATTCCTGTTTACTTCACTTGCTTTTCAGTAGTGTACTCAGTATCTTAAAACTTGGTGAATATAAAATGGGAAGAACAAGCCATACTATTTCCACAAATTGCCTGATAAAAAATTGTCTTTAGAAGGAATCACTTTGATCCACACACAGAAGTCAAAAGAGACCTTTCAACTAAGTTAAAAATAAAATCTGCCGGACTAGAAGTTATGCTTATTTGAAAGTCTGAGTAACACTATGGACATTAACATTTTTTCTTCCTGTAGGAATAGTAGTATTACAAAAAACTTGGCACAACTGATACCTTTGCCAGCCTCTCTCTCTTGAGAATAACCAAAGGACAGTAAGAGAAGCACCCCACTACTTTAACTGGTAGCTCTTTCACACGAGTCGAGACCAAGGTCAACTTTCGACTACGGAAGTGTGTTGGTATTGCCAGAAAATAAACATTCTGTAGGTCAGGAAAAATAATTTCTTCCTCTATATCACCAATCCTGTTATGACTGCTGATGGTCAAAGCAAGGAACAAACAGGCTAAACTGAAAGAGGGAGGAAGAGAGAGAGGGAACTGTGATGTGCAGTAGAGGTCTACCAGAACTGACAGACCAAACAGCTGTGTGAAGACAAGGACACATCATTCTACGGGGGAAAAACACCACACAAGAAAAAATGGAAAAGATCCTTGGTGGCTTTAAGAAATGCAGTTGTATTTTTCAAGAATCCAGCTTACCAAAGATTCAGAGACTGAGTAAAGGTCAGAAGCAGGAGTTTGATGGTATTATATTACCTAAGAGGCATTTCCATAAACTGTGGAACCACCAGCCCTAAGAGGTGGGGATGGTTATGGCAACATAGGATCAAGCTCACTACGTCCTTACTTCACCACAAAAAACTCCTGTACTCCAGATCTGCCTAGTTATCTTCAAGTCATAAGAGCTGAAAAACAAGAGAACAATCTAGAACACACTGAAATCACAAGTTTTAAAGGCATTTAATCAAGCCTCAAATGAAGAGTTTACCCATTTGATCCTTTTAGAAGGATAAAGTCCATGAGCTAAGTGTGTAAAATACCAGAGGTGGTGATAGGGCTACAACTAAAAGCAACTTCTTTGCTAGCAAAAGAGACAACAGTACTGACTGCTCTAAGCTCCCAACAGTTTAGGATAAATAACCTCTACATATTTGCATACACAGTAAACTAAAATAATAAAAACTATTTTCATGCCCTGCCTTATTTTTTTTTTTTTAATACGGACTACAGAAGCATTTGTATTTTTTTTAATACACAAGGGTATGAAGCCAGCAGGTTTCGTCTACCTAGCTGCTAACATGCTTGGTTTACACAATGAATCCCAGAATGGTCTGGCTTGGAAGGGACTTCAAAGTTCATTTAGTTGCAACCCCCTGCCATTAGCAGGGACACCTTCCACTAAACCAGCTTGCTCAGAGCCCCATCCCACCTGGCCTCAAACACTTCCAGGGATGGGGCATCCACAACTTCTCTGACCAACCTGTTCCAGTGCCTGACTACTCCCACAGTGAAAAATTTCTTCTTAATGCCAAATCTATACCTACTCTCAACTTGAATCCATTCCCCCTTGTCCTGTCGCTACATGCTCTTGAGAAGAAGTCTCTCTCCATCATTCTTGTAGGCTCCCTTCAGGTACTGGAAGGCTACAATTATGTCACCCCAAAAATTTCTCATTTCCATGCTGAACAATCCCAAATCACTTAGCCTTTCCTCATAGGGGAGTAATGAGCACAATTCCACCACAAGATTTTTAGGCAGAAACTTGACAAACACCTTTACACATAGTTTCTTTTACTCCAAGTTTTGGGGATAGTGTGTGTTCTTCTTCTTTAACACTAAGTTCTGAACGTACACCTTCCATCTGAAATCCATTTGAAATACATATAAGCTATAAAATGGACTGCAAACGCTTTCTCTCATATCAGCTTGTACCATGTTTAAAGCATTCCACAAAGCCAAATGTAGAATTACAGAATTCTTAAATGCACATGGTTACACAGATTATAAATCATGGACAAAATAAAGCATCATTACATTTACAGTCTATGATGCCCTCTAGTATTTCAAATTTTTAAAGTTTGACACTTGATTTCAAGATGGTCTTGACATATAAAAGATGTCCAAACCTTAGTAAAGTGATCTAAATTAGTTAACAGCAATATTTTTTTAAAATAATACACACCAGAGGTTACATCTGACCACTGAAATATTCAGTCCAATATTCAGGTTCCAAAAAAAACCCCACATTCCTCCTTTTTCTATCCTTGGGCCAAAAGAATTTATAGCATGTTCGAGAAGTTTTAGTCAAAGCAAGACAAGAAGACAAACAGTAACGGTGATTTATTTATCTGTAAGTCTGTAATCACCACAGAAACTTATAGGACACTGAGCACCAGACAATGTTACAATTTCAGTGTAAGTTTTATCTAGCAGCAATGTTTTTGCCTAATATCTCTATAAACAGGAAGACTTAGCTATTTCCTTCAACCAACTGCTAGTGACTTACTATCTTAACACAGCCCACAGGAAAATCTACTTGAAAGCAACAAACCTGCAATGCAGGATTTTTATTTTATTTCTCCCTGGGCTATATTTACAGCATGAATATGTGTTGGTTTGTTGGGTTGTTTTTGAGGATTTTTCCAACATAAATGAAGGCTTCTACAGGGAAGCATGCACTACCAAATTATATTGAAGGACATCAGAACAAAAGGAATGGTATTAGATAGCAATGAGAAGACTGGCTTAAACACCAAGAAAATTCCAGTCCCTGTTTCTGAAGTTTTCACTAAATGTTGCATGCTTCTTTAGGCATCATCTGAGGATGCATCCCACTGGCAACGTAACAGATTTGAAGCAACATTAAGCATCTTTCCTCATCAGAAACACAGTTTTTCACTACTCTGTCAAATTGCTCAATATTCTGCCACCCCATATGAAAATAAAGTGCAAAGTTTTACTACAGCAATCAGAAATTAATGAATTGTCGCAAGTCACTTGTGCAGCTTTCCTACACTTACATAGCTCAGATATTAACAAATTTACATACACACATTTGTATTGCAAAACTAAGCCTCAAAACCACCTTGTTGAAAGTCTGTCACCCTGCAAGGTGGCTCACAAGGAGGCAGCTCCTCCCAGCTCCTTTAAAACAAAGTTAAGAGAGAGCAATTGAGGACTGCAAATGACTATACTTCATATCTTCCAAGATTTTCTTAACAGAAGATTTATACATCAGTGTTTTTCTTTGCTATGCTCTTGACAGAATTCAAATCACTCGTTTTGTCTCACCACAGGAGAATTACTTGATTTAATGAGCAACTCATTTGATGGGTAATCAGGCAACTGATTTTATCTGCTTCACTGCTATCAAGAGGTCAGCACTACCTTCCATTAAGGCAAATTACAGGTTTTCAAGCATACCTGCAATCAGATGAAATCAAGTTTGTTCTTGCAGCATCCTCAAAGCACATACAGGATATGTGCATTGGAGGAACGTGGGGAGAAGAGGAAAGAGGAGAATTAAATTAAACAACAATTTGAAGGAAGCATCTTACTGTTTTCACTGATGAAATCAGATCTATGGCATTAAAAAGGACATGAGAGAACATGGCTTATTTGCATTGTCTCCTTCCTTTTCTCATTTATAAACCAATTGCTGTTCTCAGGCAGGATATACATTGGAAGGAATGTACTAGCAAACAGTAAACTGAGTCTGTAATCCAATCTTACTCACCCACCTCAAGAGCCATACAAAGTGGTCTGAAATTATGCTACATCTGAGACCACTGAGCAAGGGCATCACATGTAAACATCAACATATGATGAGTATTTAGTCTACTTAAAAAAATACTTTTTAAAAAATAAAATTGTGTTAATCTGTAGCCACAATAATTTTTAAATGTTAAACAGCTGTTTATTTCCATGAAGCCCTCCAGCCTGCAAGAACATGATTCACAGCAGTACCTTGGGCTGTCTGTACCCCATGCACACATATGTGGTGGGGAGCACCTTGGTGCAGGTGGGGACAACACAGTGGCTTTCCAGCACAGGTCCACTCTCCTGCAGACAGGATGGAATCAAGCAATGGCTGCGGGAATGGAGCCGACCATTCTTGAAAACAGGCCAGAAACACTTGCAGATAACTGCTTGCAAGGTACCACTGTCCACTAAAAGGATTAAGAGTGGAAATAGCACGTACTTGGCACAAACCTCTGAGTCAGGAGTTTGGTTTAGATCATTAGCAAATTAGCAGTCTAAACTGGATTCACTGCTGGAAGATTTGATTTGGTAAGAAAGTTTTAGATCCCGCTGCACAATGTAGCAGGGAGGATCCTGGCTGGCAGCTGTGCACTGGGAGAAAAGTGGGGCACAGCTCTGAACAGAGACCACCTCATAAGCAAGGTGAGGGACAGGCTAAAAACCTGGGAGAAACTCTTTTGAAAAACAACATTTTATCAGAAATACACCCTAATAGCATTTGGACAACTTGAGCTATATTAAATATTAAATGATGCTTTCACTGCTTCATATAAGGCATCATGTTCCCAGTGACTGAGTATCAGAGCTACTTTTGTAAAAAGAATGGCTATTAATATTGTTACTACATCAGTTAAAAAAAAATTGCTTTTGCAAATTATTCAAGTACTTCGATTTCCCATAATGTTTTGCTAGGAAAAAAAAGTTTAATAAAGATGACAAAACCAGTAGTATGCTGACTTAACTGAATTACATACAAAAAAATCTGCTTTAGAGTACAGTACAGGAGACTGTAAACCTGAAAAGTGGTCCATTATTAAAATCTG
Organism: Melanocharis versteri; assembly: GCA_013397845.1. Lineage (NCBI taxonomy): Eukaryota > Metazoa > Chordata > Aves > Passeriformes > Melanocharitidae > Melanocharis > Melanocharis versteri. The sequence goes on along the minus strand of VZTG01002166.1, from coordinate 2,756,330 downwards.
AAACACTACCTAGTAACAGACATTTTCCTTAGAAAGACAATACCACTGATTTGCCATTTATGTTATAGCTCTGCCTTAAACAGAAAAAGTGCAATTGTAGCCTGAAAGTAAGTGTCTTTGTAGGTAATAATCTTTTCCACCTATAAGTTGCTGCTCTAGTACTGTTGCAGATACTACCCCTCATGCTACAGAATAATACAAACTCGCTCCCTAAGCAAGGCATTCCATTTTTAAATTTTTTCTCAAATGTTGCATTGCTTACTGTCCCTTTACGATCTAACTTCGAGCAGCACAGGCAAGACAGGGCAGCATCCTACAAAGAGCATTAACTGACTCAAAGCCTTCTGCTGCCCTCCCAAAGCGTGTAAGTGGTGCAGGAGAATCAGTGTTTGAGGTTCACCTGAACTGAGCACCGTGACATAAAGTACTGATGCATCTAGTACTCTGGATTTGCTTTAGAAATGATCTCATGTCAAAAGAGAAGGGGTAGGGGAGGAATATCAGCCTCCTATTGAGAGGTGGTGGTGGGAGTTCATTGTAAAATTGCAAAAGTATATTTTGGTATTTGGGGTAGCTGGGGGAGAGTGAATCCTCCCATAGGTGAGTGAGGCTGTCCGCTGGGCAGAGCCACTACGTGGCAGGATCTGTTCACGGAGATGCAGCTTGAACAGGACAGCCAGACATAGTGTCAGGTTAAATTAACTATCTTTGTTTAAACTGTGTTCTGAGGCCAACCTCAGAACCCGACTTCCTGGGAGAAGGGCAATTTTTTTGACCTTGTGTCAGCTAATTCAGGATCAAGCTCCCCCCCACCACACACTCTACCTCATATATGTCTCATTTTCATGCTTTTTCCTTTTACAGCTTTGATGGTTGCTAAATTTCCAGTTTTGTTAAACAAACTCAGAAATTCTCTTCCTTATACTTCACAGCTTCATCGAGTATGGCCTTAAAGAAAACCAAACTCTTAAAACATTCCCAATGAAATCATATCCATTAGCAGTAGAGCTGATGATGTAAAAACAAACAAACAAACAAACAGCAACAAAAAGAACCCCACCAACACATCTGGAGCTGTACAAAGCCTCCTCTACCAGGAGGTTCAGTCCCTGGATATGCACCTCTTGCTAATATTCTCTTCACTTTGGCTTACTTGAGCATTCACGACAAAAATTAACAAAGCCTCTTATTTTTATGGGCCATATCGATTGTTCCAACGAAAGCTGATCCTATCTTCTACAAACAAAGCCAGGATTTAATTGCATTGGAGCATTAAGCAGAAAGCCTTTAAAACTCTTTTCTGCTTAACGTGTCTGAATTGCAAGTGGCTGTATCAGAAAGGACTGAAGCATGTGCCATTCTGAAAAACACCCTGCAGTGATAGATACGGGCAGCTGCAGTACCAAACTCACTTCAAAACACATAAGCGATAAAAAAGAATTATGAGTTTGCCTTTCTAACCTTCCCATACATTAACACAATTTTAGGTTCATACTAAAAAAAAGCACATACCTTGCTCTAGGCATTGCTGACATTGCTGGATTATTCCCAGCACATTTAGGAGGGGCTGCACAATGACAGCAAATCCACACGTCTGAATTATCAATGCAAAATTCCTGAAGTTCCAGTTTAAGCCAAACAATACTGTGTATTTTTCGCTTCTATTCATCCTTCTAGAGATAAGCTGAAATTTTGTTCCCATCACAGTTTTATAATTCCTTTATAGATTACGAAAACAAAGCAGCAAAGCATATCAATGAAAACAAACTCATGGTTTTTTTCCATAATAAGAGTCAAATTTCCAATTCACTGGAAAATCCAGCAAGGTAGCAATTTATTAGCCGTGCTGAACAAATCAGAGGTACACAACAGGATTCCAGACACCCAAAGTGAAAACCGAAACACAAGCCACGTGAACACAGACCACCCCACAAACCCTCCTAGTGATGGGATGGATTTCCTTACTTCAGCCAGTATTTTATTTCCCAAAGCTCACACTGAACAAGGCCCTTCCTAAGGAACCCTTGGCTGCACTGATTCTCCAGCCAGAACAAGACAAGAGCTGCTTCCAGCTCTGTGCCAGACATGAATGACACGCACCAGCCCCATGGTGTCTCCAAAGCAAGGACGATCTCCTGAGAGAACCGGGGCAGGAGAAGCCACAAATTCCCAGCAGTGCTTGCACAAAGGGTCTGTTTCCAAATTCCTCCAGGGACTGCCTTTAAATAATGACATTAAAACTGTCTGCTCCTCTTTGACAACATGCACAAAGGTGCTAATTCCACAGGTTTGGGAGTAGAGAGGGTGTAATATTGGCATATTTGACACTAAGGACCAAGCAGGGAATAAAATTTAGGGGATGTTAGCAAAGAGGGGAGAACAGATGGCCAACAAAACACCTTTATTTCCTTTAAATATTTCCTTTTATCCTGTTTTTGCTTTTCTTGCCTATTTAAAGCATGAATTGTTGATGACTGGAACTGTTTTAAGGCTCTTGTTATGCTAAAAGAGGTGCTTAGATGTATTATGAAAGGATACTTTTAACTTTTCAATCTAGTAAGTTTCTCCTAGTATTTCTGCCTAGAAATAACCTTAGTCCAGCATTTTTCACAACATACACAATACCAGTCCCACCTGCAAATCAAAAGGACAGAAAAAAAAAACAGATTTAAAATTTTCATTTCATTTCACTCTCCAAAAGGACCTTGATAAAAATGAAACCTACCCCTGGAACAGCAAAGATTAAAAATATTTATTTCAAATCCTTATTTCTTGTTTTTCTCTCTTCTCCTTAGTCTAAAAACAGAGTTGAAAGATCTGGCAACTAACCCTTCTTTCGTTGAGTGGCAAATAATAGAACTGAACAAGATTTGCGCTTCTCCAAATAAAGGCTAAAGGCTCCCTTTCTTGACAAAACAGGACGGGATTACAGTACTCCCTAGATCTCAACATGAATTCATCTTAAAAACAACCTGCTTGTGGGGTTAAGCAGGTTCCTTAGTGATAGGAGCGAACATGATCCCACCTGCACAGAGGGCCAAAAAGGGGCCTTGAGGATTGATCTGTCTGTGTGCAAACCTGCAGCTGTGACCCACAGAGCCAGGCACTGACCTGGCCCCTCAGAGCAGCTCGCTGAGGCTCACAAAGGACAAAAGCAGCACCAAGATAGAAGGTGATTACTGCAAAATTCAAATGGGCCACACCTGTTCAGTGACCAGAAAGGAAAGGAATTACTGTATCAAATGAGACGAAAAATGATATTTATGAATGAGTTGGTTTGGGGTTCAAAACTTTCAAGATCCTTTCTCTGGCACAGGGAGATTACCTTAACATTAAAAACATGCTCACCTGTCAAGGGAGCAGCAGCAACAATATGCCTGGGGCTACTTGAACACTAAAGTCTACAGACAGTATTAGGCAGAAGTCTCTACAGTTGACAGTACTGAACATTTTTCACATAGAAAATAATCTGAATAGTCTTACTGCACATGCTGCAAAGATAAATCGTGAAGCATTAAAAGAAGTTGTTAGACAGGATGTGTCCCACTTCCTCTTCCTTCTCAATGAAAACTAAACAACATAAATCACAACTAGTTATTTCAAATGTAATCAAACCCTGCCCAGCATCACTACTTGCTAATGCTTTCCCTCTGCCCATCTCTCCTCACCATTAACTCAGAAGAATAAAAAAAAAAAATTAAGCAAAAAAAAATCCCCCACCCTCTGCACACCCTCGACCACAGACCCATAACCAGCAGACCTGATGATGTCTTCCCCTTCTGGAGCTTAAGCAATGCTTAA
>VZTG01002166.1:2706659-2752478 GCA_013397845.1 Melanocharis versteri | reverse complement strand
AAAAAAAAAAAGGCAAGAGAAAAGGGGAAAAATAAAGCAAACACATAGACCAAAGACACAGAAACCCAGCAATCATGGAAGAGGGTCTGGACAATTAAATGAAGGGAGCACTCTCAACAGTACAACAATATATGTAGCAGATCCAGACATACAATTAGAATTTAACCATTCAAAGTTTACACGGTTTCACTTCATCACTAATATCTATCATCCCCCTTTCAGAGGGAGGAACCATCCAAAGCTTACACAGTTTCACATCACCATTAACGTCTGCAATCCCACTTTTAGAGGGAGGAACCACGAACACTGCCCATACAGCACAAGCACCTCCAAAAGCAGATGCATTACTGTGCACACAGAATTAGAAAACAACCTGAGTCAATAATTGGTGTCATCAGACATTTTATATCAGTCTTTCCATTCCTAAGCCTTCTCATATCCTAAAATTGCAATTAAAGGTAAAGGGATCACATCTGGAAAAATAATCATACAATTTCTTGTTTTTAGACAGCCACATTCCTCGTATGGCAGTTAAAAACCTGCCAGAAATTTCCCCTATAAACATGTTTCCAGCAATTTCAGCTCTCCCACGCAGTCTTCAGTCCCAAAGTAACAGTCTCCTGCAGAAAAGGTTGTTTTTCATAAACACACACACACACAAATAATTTGGCCACACATTTCTCTTGCATGATGCATTGTTTTCCACATGCTAGCACCAGAGTGTCCTACCACAGCTGACAATTCAGAGACTCAAAAGAAAAAGCATTAGCCTCGCAAAAAACCAAGCCTTTGCCACATTATGAAACACAAGAAGTAGGTTAAGAGAAACATAACCTTTGAGAGTTGGCCAATAGTTACACACAAAGGCCAAAACTGCCAGGTAGGGTAGTGAAAGAGGGAGGAGAAAAAGAAAGAAAGGAAAGAAGAGAAATACTGAAACGTAACAGACTTCTGAGAATTATCACTTTGGAGAGCAACTGGGATCCTACAGAGATTTACAGCTGTGGTCCACAGATTCTCTCTCATAAAAAGTCAAAGGAAAGTGTGAATTCCTAAGAAACTAACATATCTTACTTTTTAAAAAACCCAAACAACCATGAATGATAGCAGCGGCATGGACGTAAGAGCTGAAGGATTTCTTTAGTCAGTGGTCATGATCAGCCACAGGTCAGTAGGGATGGAGGGATGCTGTCCCACTCGGTTCATGCTGTTGGACAGGACAGATGACCAGCTCAAGCAATCACAGCCCAATCCTGCCCATTCCTGCCCACTTCCCAGAGACACAGTCAAACAGTCCAGCAGAGGGTATTCAGCTTCTTTTCCAAGCTAAGGAACAAATTTGTTGAGGAGCCCAGACTACCTGGATGAATGAAAACCTGACCTGTGATGCTAAAAATAAGCAGGAAACCTTTTTTTTTTCCATAAGTGAAAAAAAGGTTAAGAAAGAAAAGCACGTTTTAGAGGTTACAGGGCACCAACAGAGGAGTAAAACCAACTGGGAGCCTGCTTGAGCTGAACCATGCAGAAGAAATCCTGGGGCATCGCTGTTACCATGCGCTGCAGCTTCAAAGGAGGGGGAGAAAGACAGCAACTACACACTGAGGTGTAAGAGATTATTTAGGAAAAAAAAAATAAGCAGGAACAAACACTAAAGAAAATGTTTTGCCTTCAGTTTCAATAAAGATAACAAAGTGACATACTGAAAATGAGGAGAGGGTAATGGTTACTGCCACATACAGTGTGGAGACAAAATTAGACCATTTACAAATAAAGAAATAAGGAGATCTGGATAATCTCCATTCCACAACACTGAAATAATTGGCACTCACAACTGTGACAGATATGCCAAAAATCACTACAAGAGGGAGGGGGAAAGGAAGTAGTTTGGGAGAGAAGGAAGAGCAACCTTGGTGCTACAGGTGCAAAAAGCATGACCTTGATAAGACAAGATCTGAACAAAAGAGATCAGAGAAATATAACTGAGCAGTGAAATGAAGACAAGGCAGATTTTATTTTACCTGAGTAATTTATTCCTCCAAAAAGGAACCAAAGAACTTAAATCAGTGAACTTAATCCAGAATTAAAGCCAGAACTGATATGATGTCTCAAAGAGCAGTATTCAAGGTATAGACATTTAACATTTTAAAGATGAACGAAGCACTGGCTTGAAGACAGGCAACAGAGAGATGAGATATCTAAACAAAGAGAAGACGTGTGTTCCTTAGGTTTTGTGACATCAGGGTTATACGTAAGTTACACAGTGACCATACAAAAAAAAGCAGGATAACAACTTCTGGGAGACCAAAATTTGGAGAATTAGCTGTTCCCAAAGGCACCTCTCAGAAGCTAGTCTTTTGGGCTAGCTGGAGCAACACTAATGCAATGAAATTTAAACCCATAAAGTGAAAGGCAACTCTGAACAATAACTTCTGCTATGATCCAGTAACAGGAGATGAGCAGGAGAAGGCAGCCATCAGAGCATCAACTGCTGTTTGAGACTGATGCTTTGCAGTAGTCCTACATGCACACACACACACACACACAATAAATGGGTATTTTCCATAGAAAACCAGAATGATCAATTATATAAGGTGTTGGCAAACCACTAGTTGTAGTTTTATACACATATAAACATAGCAATATATATATATAAGTATTTTTGTAGTTTTTTGTGGCTATCAAGTCAAAAGCAAAACAAAACCAAACCACTTGCCTTTCCCAAAACCAATTCACCTTAAACAGGTGCAGAGAAGACAACTCAAAAGACAGAGTACAGAAAAAAAGTCTGTTTTATAAGGGAAGCTAAAGCACTTGGGATCCTCTAGCTTAGCAATTAAGTGCTGAAAGTAAAAGATTTGTTTATGTAAGGCAGGATGGACCTCAGGAAAAGGAAGGCTTGTTCAGGGGGTGGGGGGAAGCACAGGCTGGTGGAAGGACTCCCACTGCCCCAAAATTGAGGTATTACTCCATCTGGATTGGCAAGCTGTACTTCAACAGACTTGAAAACAAACTTCAGCAGTGTCTCCACAGCACCTCATTTATATATCCACTACTGCTTGAGTGAATTTTTCCTGGGTGGGACTTTTGTAGCTTAGGTATGGTGTGTTCCCCCACTCAGTCAGGCATTTACATTTAGTACATTCCCTGCTATAAGAGAGATGTAGAAAAAACGCCTCTGAACTTCTCTGCTGCCTCCCTAGGGCACACTACGCTTTATTCACACTTTGTCATTTTATGAAGGCTTTAAATGTGTTAGAACACGTGGGGAATGGGAGCAACAGGCCCATCTAGATCAAAACTTTTCTTTTTTACACGATTGTTTGGGGAAATTGTCCCCTTCAGCCCTCCATTCCCAAGCCAGCTGTACTTTAATAGTCCATTACAAGAGAAGAAACAAATCTCAATATTTACTTTTTGTTGAACTATCAGATAAACGCTGGGTCTATTTCTGTTCTATTCACATTCTCCCACAATTTCCATTACAAGGTATGTACTAAGCATTTTGACAAGAAGTTCCCCACTGCTAAAAATCTCAGTACTAAAAGAAAAAATGGACGTGTTTATTTATGTTTTGGTTTCAAACTCAAAGAAATTTTCAAAATTAAACTGAAATTTCCTCCAGTTTACCCCACTGCAGAACAGGCTCACACAATCTAAGAGCTCACAGACACAAACTCTAATGTTGGAAAGTGAGCTTCAATCCCATTGTACTGGACACATCCTTTGGTTTGTTTAACTGTCCTGGAATACCAACAAAATGTACACATCTTTTGTATTCCTTTGATTAGAAATGCCTCATGATGCCTTTTGTTCTCTTCCCCAGTTCGCAAGGCATCCAGCAAACAGGACTACCTGCACAGGGTGTAATACAAAATACCATTTAAATTTCATTTACCATTTCAAATTCATTTTTAATCATTAAATTGTTAGGCTATGAACATATGCTGTTACTTGCTTTAATATTCTGGGTAAGGCCAGCATTAAAACCTAAACAGGATATCTGTATGATACTTCAACAGAAATCATAGGCATGGCCAAAATAATTTGTTTCAGCAAATTTACATATTACTTTGCATGTATCATACCTCAAGTCTCTGCCTTTACTCGAAAGCCTGACACTATCCTGGCAGACCAGCTGTCTTTACCCCACCCCCCCTTCTGCAACCTTTCTTTGCCTTTCTTTTATTTAAACACAAGTCCAGCTTGCCATACCCTATAATGTCCTGGAGTAATTACCTTTGAAAAAAGTCGCCTTCTCCAACTGGCAAACACGCCCTATTTAAAAAGCAGCAGCCTACTCCCAAACCTACAGCAGCAAGACGAGCTATGAAAGGAGGAAAGTGCTCTTGATTTGAACAACTGATTACGATTTTTATCCCTGCTCGACAGCAAGTTCACAGTCAATCAAAAAAAACCACCAAAGTTAACTGAAAGGGCAAAAGTTATATTAAGCCTATTTCAACCTTTATTTTAAATTTTCTTATTATTTCCTATATGTGAATGATGTGGTCTAAATCTCACCGAAAAGCTCTGGCAAGACTGCTATATAAGAAAAGATAGCATGTGCATATAAGAACCTGAAACTACAGTGCTAGAGTTAACATCCTCTTATATTTCAGTTTATGTTCAAGTGTTGCTGTTTGCAGGTCATCTGCCTCTGTGTCACATTTCTACCATTCAAAACTTGATAAAGTAAGCAATCACACAAAGAAAAGTAGCTGTACAGGACACACAGCTTAAAGAAAACATCAAGACTTTCGGACTGCAGGAATTAGTTTTTCTTTTTTCCTTGCCTTTTAGTAGAAACACTAGAAATGTTTCACAGAACCTTACCTGCAGAGCAGTAGTGCCACTTTTGATTAGGTTGTATATTTTTTTATGCTTTTCCTAATAAATTTTTTTTTTTATGCTTTTCCTAATAAAAAATCAGCAAACTCTTCAGAGTATTTAATATTTCCCTCTAACCACTTGTCTCTGCCTTTTAAGAAAGCAGTTAGTCCTGCTAACAAGAACTTTGTCCTTTACTTTCTTTTCTTTCTTCAAAGGAACATGCGGTTATTTTGGACAGCATGTCAACATGTTCTGTCTGCTATAAACCAGCTTTGAAAATACATTACGATAAGGTCATTTTGTTTGAGGATTATATGTAGGCAAAAGCAAATGTGACAATCACACAAACCCCAGCCCCCTAGCCCCCAAAAAAGACTCATCCTGAACAAAGCTGTTAGTTTCACATAGCAGTAGGAACAGAAGGAAAATTCACTTGATACTCTGAAATTTTTCACAGAAAACCGATTTATAAATTGTTTTCTTTAAATGCAAGGGGCTAATTATGGGGTTTATTACCAGCAATGTTCACGTATCAATGACATCTAAAACTCACTCTGAGCAAGCATTCCCACCATTTCTTCCACCAATATAACGAAGCATCCTTCAACTGATGGATTTGGCAGACAGAGTTAAGGAAACTGAGTTTCAAAAAGCACCACCTCAAATCCAGAAACCTCAGTGAGGACCTTGTGCCTTCCAGCCTGAAGGGGATGCACAGGTCCTTGGCTTCTGGCAAACACAGCCAGCCCAGACAAAAAGAAAGGTCAGACAGAGCTCTCATGTGCCCCCTAGGAAAGTCAAGGAACACCAGGAAGCCCCCACTTAGTGGACTTGGGAGACAGTATTGACAAGAGTCAACATCCTATTAGTGAAGCTGCTGAGCATCTCCCTCTCAGCTTGATTAGTGTCATCGTTTTAACTAAATTATTCTCTCCAAGGGTTCCTGGAGCCAGGCCCATAAACCAATGACCCAACAGCCCACTAGGATTATTTCCTTTTCACAAATTATGTACACAAGAGAGACTCTATCAGTCAGGACTGGGGAAAAAAAAAGTCAAGAATTTTTTCTTTCCTTTTATCCACCTCCCCCCTTCTTAAATACATAAGCCCTCAGTAACTAAGAGAAGTTTTCTTGCTTTTCTGTATTTGGCACATACTGGTCTTTGACTATGTTAAACAGAGCGTTTCCTCATGCACAAAGCATCAATTCCCTCCTCCTCACGCTTGTGCAAGCTCTTATCCAAACAACCTGAAGAGGCAGGATGTTTAAATTCAAAAATCACTCCCTGGAAGGCACAGAAAAAGGAGCTTTTTCAAGAGCATCATCTGAGTCTAAAAAGCAACCCAAAGCATTATGCTAGCTTTACCTATCTTTCATGACCCTGTGTAGCATTTCAGTATAACACTCATTCTAAGCAACTTTCATTTAGGGCTGTGGTGAAAACCCAGCAAACACTCAAAAAAATTATTCTAGAAACTACCTTTGTCAGCAATAAGATATTAAGACACACAATTATTCTAGGAGTTCCCCCATTCTCCTGCCTAGAAATCAAGGGTAAAGCTCCAAAAAGAGCAGGACCTCTCAAACATTGTTATCGAAACGGAAGCAGATTTGACCACTGGCCCTACAATAACCTGGTGAACCAAAAGGCACCATGTGTTTGTGTTTGATGGTGGTGCTCCTTCTCTGTGCACTGCTCAGACACAGCCCCTCTGCTCCCCACCATGGCTTCCTCAAAGCTAGAGGCAAACCTAGTGCTCCTTCTCTTCAAATTTTACAAAAACGGCTTAACACCAGTAAAAAGCATTCTTAATTGTTACGGAAGTAAGCCGGCAAAAAAATCATGTATATAAATACTTATCTTTTAAAATGAATACATAACACTTACACATAGATATATATAACATATACACATTCTATATGTGTATTATATCTATTTTATATATATTATTATAAAGAACAAAACAAAGTCTCATTTCAAAATACTCTCTTCCTATTCCTGCCTCAACTTGTGGGTTTCTGGAAGTCCAAGATTTTCAAGTGAAAGGTGACATCAGGGGATGCAACAGTCAAGAGGGTAAAAGCATTTGTAAAAGGGAAGCACATTATTCTCATTAAAGCACAGAACCTGTAGTTAAGTAATAAATCATCTGTTCCCTACTTTTTTTTAATTTATTATGCAAGTAAAGGAGAAATGACATTTTCCAGAAGCCCTGCAGTAAAGAGATAGGCATCTAGTACATGAATTGATAAAAACTGGGCATTAGTCTGCTTCAGCCTTCAAAAGCCTGAGACCACAGATATACTAAATAAAAAAAAATTAAAAAGTGGGGACAAAATGGTACTTGCTAGCCCTCGACTCATGACCTACACAGGTCAGCTTATCATGGCCAAGGCCTTCCTCCCCTTCTCCCATCCTCACCTTCCAGCTGAAAAACATGATAAAAAGATGCTGCTCCTCCAAATACTAAATTCAACCCACAGTCAGTTTCTTTTTAATATTACTAAATATTTTGCATCTTGACACATGTAATGCCAGCACAAAAAGATCCCTGAACAGGTATCTCGACCAGAACAGATCTTCCTGTTGAGCACTTCTGGACATGATAAACTACAGCCACTTCAGAACTGCCCACTAAGTCTTTAATAAAAGCCCAGTTTTGTATTGACACAGCCACAAACTATGAAAATCTCTAAAGTGTTCAAGTCTCATAAACACAGACTTACATGCTTATAACAAAAATGTCAAGAATTCTCAGTATAGAGCATACATAAAGCATTTCCTTAGCATTCTTTTGCGTGCCTGAGCACCAAGCCTCAGTGCATCACAACACGTATCAGAACAATGTGTCACAGTCTCAATGCCACAGAGAACATTTTTCTCCTCGCACACACATTGTAAAACAACCCACTTCTTTTGACCACGATGAAAAGGTGACTACTTAAATTATTAGATGCTCAGCATTGCCCTAGGAACCCAAACACACACCAGCATCATCTAAATCTAGACACACGTAACAACATTCATTTATGGAAACATTCACTTTGTAGAAGCAGCAGACATATGTTCACACAGATTCTCCAAATGTATACACACACACATATGCTCTCAGGCAACCTGCCCTCCCCACCGGAGGAGCCGACAAGATGCTCCCAGAAATGTTGTCTCTTTGCCATTTTACACATTGAAAAGTACGTGCTGAAGTAAACGCTTCTTTCCCAGGAAAAACAGAAAGTAGTTGTTCTAATTAACTCAGTACCTTAGAAATCCGTTCACTAGCAGCAAAACAGAATAAAATTAGCTCTTCACCCACGATCAGGCAGTGAAAAAAAGCTTTATTTAAAAGCCAGGTATATTGTTCCAGCTAAGTGCAAGCCAATGACTTCAAGTGACATTTACTTTGGCAACCTCACACAAATCAAGATCACCCATTCTGCCTTCAAAAAGGGATTTTGGATCGACCACATCAACGGGACATAGTTCATTCCAAGTATGCCAGTTCACACAAATCTGGTTTTCAATAGAAAAAGTCACAGACTAAAACTATTTCAATTCTCCTTGGAAGAAAACAAGCTTTTTGTGAAAGTTGGCAATGTCCCTTGCCTTTTCTTCAGTTAAGAGAACAAAGTCGATGCGGGAGAGGTGGAACTCACCATGCAAGAAATACCGTGAGAGCACAGAACAAACTGTGTTTTGCAGGGATCTGTAATTGCATGGACACAAACACCTTTTTAACCAAAGCACAATGAAATGGGCAAATTGCAAACAAAAGGCAAGGGCGTCTGAAGGCTGTTCAGAGAAGACATCACAAAACAGAACTAAGAAGCTCTCAATTGCCTCAGCCCAGAGATAAAAAGGGGGCAGGCTGTATACAGAGTGTACAGAAAACTGCTGCTAAAGATGAAAAACAACAAATAGCAGAATTGCCCAGGAGAGCAGAGCAAGCTGGGCGAGTGAGGCAGCATCCTGCCTTTCCATTATCCCCCTGAACCAGAGCCCGACCAGCTCCAGCTCACACCACGCTGGCTTTCTCAAATCCTCCTGCCTTCCAAGCCCAAAATGCTTTGTGCTGCACTTCTCCACTTCTGAGGAGCTGTTCCACAACCCATCACAACTCTGAATCTCAGGATTAGAAACAATTCAAAGGCAGTTGGGTTAAATCTCCCTATCCTCTCCTATTTAAAAATCAGCCCTAATCACTACTTACACACAGTAAGCTTTGGTAATCTTCATGCAAATGTATTTGGGTGTTAATTCCTGGGGCAGGTAATAGAGATGGATGTTCTTTCCGTAACTAGAGAATTTTCCTTGAGCTAATTGAAAACAGGCATATTTTGAGAAATGCATTCTACTGCCAATAGTCTAGCAGGGAGGCAATGCAAGAATGATTTATGAGCTGTGAATATCACGTAAATCTGTCTTCAAGTAAAAGGTTCATCCCTGCATAGAATAACTTCAAGTACTCAATTATCAACACTCTTAATTTTACAAATTTCCTAACTAAGCACAAAAAACCTAATGCATATCCCAGTCCTTTCTCAGAGGTTATCACGTACCAAATGAATGGGTATCATTTATATCTAAATGCAGCCAGAAAACCAAAGCTCAATTAAAACATTCTTAAATTAGATTATTTCATGTTTTTTCCAAGTCTTTTACCATCCCATTTTCACATTACTTTAGCATTCACCACTTACTTTGTGGCCCAAGGGGAAGGCAACAGTTAGTCAATCCTGGAAGCTAAAAGACCTTTTTCATCTATAACAGCTGTTGTATACCTCCTCTTTTTACTGCCTTTTCCAGCAAGCTTTTTGAAATTCATTTCAATTTGAGGCTTGCATATTACAGAGACAAGAAAAAAATTAGTTCTAGGAAACTTTCAATAAATGTCAAACACTTGAACAAGTATCCTGATTCTTGATGGAATTACATTCCCCAACTTCTTCTGAGGCACGCACGGTTTTCTCTTGTTTCTCATTAAGGAGAAACTGCTCTTGAGCGTCTGGTTCTCTCAGGTATCTTGTGTCTATCACAACTTTACGTCAAGTAAAGCTGAAGCTGTTCTCTCTGCAGATTCTCAGCCTCCTAGCCAACTGCAAGCTCTGACCACACTGAACATAGCAGATGCTTATTTGTATTGCAGCAGGCAAGTCTGCATATATCAATGGCTGAAAATGCATTCAATGAGGAAATGTATTTTTTTTCCCTAATGAAAAACCACACTAAATACTTTTGTAACCATATTAAAATCTTTAATTAAAAAAAAAATTGGTATTTAGTGACCACTGAATTGGTTGGACAATGCTGCCTATGAAAAAAACCTGGCCTTGCAAGTTCATTTTCCTCATCTGTGCCTAGTGGAAAGAACAGTTCAGTCTCTCAAGGTACAGAATATGCCTAAAATCCTTCACCAGTACCTCCAAGAGACTTAGGAAAGGACTGGTGCTGATTAGCTCTGGAAGAAAGCAGGCACAGAAGAGCAAGAAACACGACAGTATTAGCAAGTTAGAAGGAAGGAAAAAAAACCCCTATTTTTGTAAATGACGAGTTTTGCGTGCCCATTTTAACTCATAAACAGTGGGCTGTGATGATGAATGAGGCATTGTACTCAACATGGTAGAAGATTACAAACTGCTTTCAGTGAGGATCTTGGGAGTTGTCCCATAATTTGGCAGTAAATGGGGCAGGACAAAGATGAGGCACAGCTGAACGCAGCAACAAATGGACTAGAGAGGCTCCGCACGCTACTACTATCATTTCTTCACAAGTCATTTGTAAAATGACTGCTTCATTTACTTCTACTGTAAACAAAGATTTGACCCCTGGCATCGTATCTGACTGGAGAGTAGTATTAACAAAGCTCTGAATGCTCTCCAAGACCACGACTCTCCATTTCAGCCCTCTATACTCAGAAAACATTCAAACATGATGCTTAAAGCACTTTGGAGCTTGACAAAAATTAGAATTTGCATCCGAGGGTCAAATTTCAGAAATCTCAATACGAAACTTTGGTATTTGACAATTAAAAGCCACGTGTGTATGCACGCGTATAAATTTGGATGGCTCCAGGCAGAAATGGACGGATCTGCTTTTGAAATGCTGATCCTTCAGGATTTAATTTCAAAACTCTGTTGGGTTTTTTTTCCCCAAAGCAGTTAAAACAGCTAATTTGTAATTAAATGCTCGCTTGCAGTTTGATAATGGTGAGAAGTTGCACTCGCCAGAGACTCCATCCAGAGAAGAGGTCAGTATACGCAGCCGGTACAGCACAGGGACCAACTCGGCACATTAACAGCACTATACACTTCAAAACTGTAATTGCTGTCCAAAACCTATTAATTTTGAAGAGATTCTTACAAATCCATAATTACAGAAAGGCAAATCCTCATCATAAAGCAGTGAAAACTATATTTACACAGTTCTAGAGGGAGCACTTTCAGCAGCTCAGCTCATTAGAAATGTATTCTTGCATTAAGCACCAATATCAAAGACAAATGTTAATGCAATACCTCAGAGCCACGCTGAAAACTGCATTACAGCAGTGAAGAAGTACTTGTTTAATTGGATCCTCTATCCCTGCACAATGGAAGGCATCTGTAGCCCAGTGATGGCATTCTGCATTGCTTTTCAGGTATCAAGCACAGCTCATTATGAAATCCTATTCTCCAAAACCCACACCATCTATACCATCTGACACTTCAGAATACTGTGCGCCAGCCTTACCACAATGATTAGGAAGAGAATCCATTTATTCTTCTACCATCCAGTTGCCTTAGCACAAAAGGACTGGAAACCTCAACAGTACTTGCTGCTGCTCTTCCTTCTAGCTTGGCATTTCTTCAGCGCAGCTTCAGTGCAAAAGGAAGAAAGCAAACCACCTCCAATGTTTTGCTGGAAAAGGAATATAGCTATGAACAAAGGTTAAAACTGAAAACTTGAAACTGCTTAGCAGAGGTGTGGCTGCTGAAACCTGACATAGTTGCGTCACCAAGATTTTACTTTGGCAAACACGGCTTCCTGAATTCAAACAAATCCTACACAGAACTATCTTTTGTTCCAGCAATAAGCAATTATTGCACAGACATGCTTTCAAGGTCACTAGCGGGAAGAGTAAACTACACCAGGATGTGTCAGTCATAAGTAATGCTTTAAAAAAGTTAACACCAAGCAATATATATTTAAAGCCTTCCACACTTAGCAGGAGACAAAGTGCTTACTTCCTTCCAACTGACCACAAATAAACATGAACAAAAATACCCTTAAAAAAGGCAATTAATACTTCATACGTTCATTTTCTTCTCTATTACACCTAATTTTTAACATTCATTACAACCAAAATTAGTTTTTATTACTTTGGCAAAATAAAACAAAATTAAATGTCCTGTTTTAACAATTTCGGTAGAAGAAAATGTTGCCCTCAAAACCATTTTAAGAAGAGAAAAATATTAAACAGGGACTTAGTTTTCCCCAGAACTCTATTGCAAAAGGAGCATTTTTGTATTTGTTAATATAAGGCTATATAAGATATATCAATATTCTTAAAAACACAACAGCACTTTAATTACAAGTATTGTTGTATTTATGTTAATAAAAACATTTACTTTTAAAAAATGTAATGTCAAAGGTTTCAACCATTCCTAGAAATGCCACTTATTCTTTTCAGGAGGGCAATAAATGCATTCAGATTACTATTGACAACAATAGGCATAAAGAAAAAAAAACCACAAAGAAAGGCCAGTTTTAAAAACAGACATGGCACGCAAAGAGTATAAAGAAAATAAACACAAGCTTTAGAAGAGATACAAAGCACCCTTCTTAAGGATGATGGAACAGCTTCATCGAGAATGAGAAGGAAGGTTATCCCACATTTGCCTGGTAGAGAGGTTTTACACCCTTTTTGAAATAGGCTGCTGATGGCTGAAGTTAGATAAAGGACACTGAATTAGACAGACAACAGCATGTTCTCACACTGAAGGTCACTAGGTGTGTGGAAACTATTACTATGGGCTTTACCATTGTAACATAATGGTTAAAAAGAGCAGTCTCTTTTAACTCACCGGCCTTTGCATCCTTCGGTTATGATAAACCGAATATTGTCAACCGAATACCAAGAGAAAATGAAGAAAATTACGTGACTCCTGGGGGCTTTTTGCCTTTGACCAGTGTATGAGTTGTCATGTCTAATGCTTTGATAGATGTAATTATATTTCAGAATGTACAACCATACATCAGCTTTACTGTGCTTCAGACTATACACCACTACCCAAACACTGCAAGAGCTGTAAGACACTGTTCACCAGTGATTACTGTATTTAAAAATGCTTTCAAAGCACCCAACATGGGAAAATCATTATTGAATACTGCACTGAGTACACCGAGCAGAAGAAAACAACTTGAACTGTTAGATTTATTGCCTCCACTGAACACATTCTCTCTCAATGCACACACACACGTGAACAATGATTAACCTCCATAATTCAGCACCAACAGTAATAAAAAACAGGTTTCTTCCCCCAAGCAGGAAAGTCCAAGTTAAAGCACCTTCCTTTCGCAAGCCTCAGAAACATGTATTGAGATAACACTTTGACACGGGGCCTCATCTTGCCCCAAGTACTTTACATCCAGAACATTCAGACTTTGAAGTATGGGGTTTCTACTTGAACATTTCTGCAGAAGCAATTCACACATCAAGGATTTAAACATACCCCTCTAGGTAAAAAAACGTAACTAATCCACTATAAATGCAACAGGCATGTAAACTACTTCGCAGATGTGCTTGGTAACACACAGTGAATGAGAGAAGAATACTTGTTAAGCGCATTATAAAGTTTAAAGCCCCTCTGAAAAAGTATTTCATTGCATTTGATGTTTACTAATAGGATTTAACCTGACCATCAAAAATAAAAAAAAGGTTTATTTCATAAGCATGAGTTATGGAGCTCCCTGTGCCACAGGAGGGAGACATGACCACCAGCCACCATATGCCCTAGATTAGATGGAAACCTCAAGGAGCGACAAGGACATCCAATACACCCACCCTGATTTCAATTGACTTGCATTTCCCTTTAGTAAGAAAAGAAATAAATCAACACTTGTATTTGAAAACTTCAGGCCTGACTCTCTTACACCAGACTGTGCTCAGCCCTCAGATTTTTATTTGCATATTTGAGATGGAAATTCGTGTGTTATGGGGCAGATCTCAACTTCTCACAAGTCTTTTCCCTGGTGACAGCAGTGGCTGCAAAGCAGGCGGAATTGGGCAGGTGAAGGCACTGTGACTCCAACAGCCACCAGTGCTTGGAAGCACTTGAACTGCTAAAGCAGTTCAGTTTCCAGCCAGAGCAATTCCTTTTTAGTTCTGTTCATATTCACAGAGATAACAGCTCACATGATCTCCATTGACACTACAGCCTCACAGCAGCTCCTTGAACATCAGAGAGAAATACTCATGTTCATAAGACAAACAGTTCCTAATTACTTTTCCAAGCACAAGCCAAACAAGATGCAAATCAAAGCATTTGATCTGGGGATTTTGTTTGTCTGTGTTGCAGGGGGGAAGGTTGGTTGTTTTTATTGTTTGCTTCTTTAAAAGGAAGTAAACGAATATTCATCCCATCACCCCTGACAGACACTGAAGTCACAAGCTGCCCATGTGGTAGGGCTGTACTTCAAAAAAACATTCAGTCTGGTGAGACTACTGGTGAATCTATCCTACAGCAAGTATCAGAAAAGGGGAATGCATTTGCTTCTCATTTATGTTGGTAACACATTCAGACATACTTTATTCTGGAGGGGGGTGAGGGGGAAGAACCACAAAAACTAAAAACCACACCTCTGAAATTGGCTGATGCCCAAAACCATGATAATTCTACACTTTGCTAGAAACAAAAAGTTGTTTACTGTAACACCTCCTACTTGCCACTCATACAAATGACTAAATCATCTGAATTCTTAGAAGAGTTCTCGGCTTCAGTGGCCTCTGAAAGAGATGTGTTGTACAATGTAAACACTGATCCTGTGAGAACAAGGATAAGGAAAAAAGAGTGGGTGGGAGTATTTCCTTTTCCTTGGATTTAGTTTCGCTGAGTGTTCATTGTTCACAGGAGATGTTCTACCTTTCCATTGTCTCATACATTTCCCCCACCCCTTTTTTTTATGGATACCTTGGAGACAAGCACTAAGATAAAGCATTCTGTTTTCTTCCATGTACTTAAAATTTGGCTGCCCAGTTCTGGATTCAGAATCTACATCAAGGTCCTCTTTTATCTGTAAACTCACGTTTGTCCTGCCCCTTGCTTCACAAGTTAAGACAGTAATTAAGCCTCTGTAAATCCTCTTAGCCCAACATGCTGTCCTTATCTCCTCGTTGCTCACTAATGCTGCTTCATCACGTTACTCTGTATATTCTCATTAACTTCTGTAGTTTTAGCCAAATAACTAATGTTTCTTATTCTTTTTGTCCTTTCACCATGGCGCTCACACTGACAGCAAAACACGCATTTGGAACAGAACAATCTCATCATCCCTAACTTCTACCAGAATTCTTTGGCATATCCAAACTGGTCACAACACTGCTGTTTCAATGCACCAGCTTGAGTATCATTTTATTCAATGTCCTAAAGTGTGACAGTGATTCCCTCTTACCGACAAAAAAACCACCACACCACCAAACAAATGAAACAAAACAAGACACCTCCACAGAATTAGAGTACTTATCACCACAGCCCCACATAATTTTTTCCTTTAACTATCTATCAGAGAAGGAACTATTTCACTTCCTATTTTTGTCAAGTGACACATAACAAAGTAGACCGTCTGCTTCATAGACTTCTCACCCTTCTGATTTCCTTCCCATACATTTGCCTGATGTATTTTACGGTTTTCTGTATTGGTTTCCTTAGGGTTGAATTCCCCTTTTCCGAAGGGCCTCTGTTGACTCAACCTTGGTGTACTTCTCTCTCTTCCTGCTTCCCTTTTGTCTTTTTTTTTTACCCCCTCCAGACATATGTATCCTTCCTGAAACCGGATGTTACTTAAACTTTTATGGCCTAAATTTAATTATTCAAGGTTCTTTGCTTCCCAAGTAAAACTGTTGATGGCACACTCCTGTCTGAAGGGGTAGGCAGACAGGAATTATGCTCCTTCCTCCACAAATTCACTGGGCTTGTTTGGGCAGGGCAGGGCAGAGTTATCAGCTCAGAGTGATCACTTTAGCAGTACTCTTTTATCTTGTATTTGGGAAAACATCTAGAAAAACCTCTTATATGTAAGAAACACAAAGATCACGGCTTAATTTCCTTAGTTTTTGACTCAGAGCTGATCTGTTTTTACTTTAAATAAGGGACAGAAGATAGAAGAGGAAGACCTACCTGATTTTTTTCTCATCACAGCTGGCATGTCTAAGTTTAGGTAATTACAACTGAGGTAGCAGAACTTGGCCAACCTCAATCAGCTGCCTTTATATTTACTGCATATGAAAGCCAGGCATTCAAAACTGCAGGAACCTGTTAAAGCAGGTTGTGAAGTTTAGCTCACCTTTCCAGATAAGCACATACTGATGAAATTCCCTAAATACCTTTTAATGCAGGATTGTATAAAACAGTTCTTATACTGGCAAAAAATACCGCTCCTTCATTCTCAGTGTGGTAGGAAAAACAGAGTAGCAGAACACAAAAAAGGAAAAGCGTCTTACCAAATTAAGAGTTCTAAAATTCTATGGCTAACCAGAATTAAGTATGAGAAAATGTTCCATTAACCATAAACAAAAACAAACAAAATAAACAAACGAAAACCAACAAAAAAAAACTTCTTAAGATACATAATTCTAATTATGCCTCTGATACTCTATGTTTCAGTAAGCAGTTAAGGCTGGGAACATTTATTTTATTTTGTAGATTAATATTATTTATTTATTTATTTTTAAAAGACCATGCACTGTACATTTAAAAATTGATGTAAAGAGCAATGAGCTCGTGATTAAGCCCCTTGTAATATAACTTGATGTAAAATTCAAAACACACACAAAACATATGAATCAACATTTGATTAACTGTAGTCTAGTGAAGTTCATGAGAATATCAAAAGCCAATTAGATGCAGTATCATTTCTACTCCGCATATTTATAGGGATTTGGTTTTAATACAGTTTAACAGAGTACTAATGGTACTGGTAATGGTCATTTCAGGCTCCTGTACATGACAGTATCTGGACACCTTTGATTATTTAAAGACAAAAACTTATATTGCACTTTTGAATCTATTCTGTGGACTACTCTCCAGTTGAAATTTTGATTCAAGTAAGGAAAAGAATTATCATTAAATACCCTTGATTAATTGTCTCAGTTCACTTCGGCAGATGTGCCAGACTTTTACAAATGCCCAGACAGAAATGTCAGCTCTCTATGAAGGTTTTGAAAGCATACATACATCTTCCTTAAAACAAACAAACAAAAACTCCAAAAACAAACAAATGAAAAAACACCACATAAAAAAATCTAACCTTATTCAGATTTAGTTTCTTTTTAACATTTTAGAGGGTGAAGACTACCTGTTTCATGGCTACCTATTCCCTGATTCCAAGACAGAATAAACCGCCTGGGTAAAACTGCAACTGTACCTCTTCTGTAGTATTAGAATCATACTCTAAAACATTTTATTCAGCTGCTTCTTTTTTTTCTTCCAAGTTAAATGTAATCCTGTTTATTCAAGCACACATATTCCACAGTTCAGTACCTTCCCAAAGTAACGTACAGTACAACCTACCACTGCTATCTACTGATGCTTTTAAAAGTAATCCAACTCTGCAACTCGTGTTTGCAGTGTATTTCCAATGGCTGGGTCACTCAAGCCAGAGTTCAGATACTTGTACACATTTCTAAATCCACTTCTGTGATCCCAAGAAATGCCAGATAAAGATCACGGCAATAAGTACTGGACAGACAAAAGGACACAGGGACTTCACAGATATGGTTGTCACCTGTTTTAGAAGGAACGAGAGAAGCACTGGAATGAGCAGTGATGTTCCACACTAAGCAAGGTCCAACTGAAGGGATGAATGCCTCAAACAAAATAAGTGCACGGAAACAGCACAAGCAAACTTGTGATTATCTTAACACTAATGCATGACATTTTCACTGCTTTCTCTTCTTAATGATGCCATTACTTTTACTTTACACCTGAAAAAAACCCCCACAGTGAGAGACAGAGCAGAAAATAAATAGAAGTCTCAAACACTGAAGCTGACAGTTCATTTATGGAAGTTATACTTTCATCTCCCATCTCCAAGCTAAGCTTCAAACATTTAGGTCAATAGCTGCTTAGCCTACTGGAACAACCATTCATGCTCTCTCTTTAAGTATTAACTATTTGAGGCAACACACAAAACTCACCAAAGCAGAGAACAAAATTATTCTACAACTAAAGCAAAAGAGAAAAGAGGAATGAATAGTTATTTCTGAGCACCTCTGTGGAAGTTATGCAAGATGTTACATACATTACTACAGTCCTTTAGTCAACTTAAGTACAAGCAGCAATGCATAATTGGTATTTGGGATGCATTTATTGCTGATTCTGCAAGAGCTGCAATCAAGAGACTGTCTCTAGTATACAGAATTAAAGAGACCTAAGATTTCGGATTAGTCCTGTTACAGTAAGTTAAAATGAAAAATATCTCAGTGAGTCTTTCCATGAAATGGGCTCATTCTGCTCCACTCCCAATATAAAAAATATTAGAAGCTGTATCTCAGCATTGATTCAAAGGTCATCACGTACAACAACCCGTTCAACTTGGGAAAGTTACCATAACACCTCTTTTACAAGGTCTCTCCTCCCTAAACAGCAAACTTTAGTGACACAGTGATCTCTTCCCCACCCTGTACCAAATCCCTTAACTTATTTTTTGTCCTGCCCAGTAAACAGGTAATAAGACTGCATCATTTCCAAAGTAAGCAATAAAATAAGCTTTGACTTTCCAAAACTCCAAAACATCTATGTATGATTTTACTTGTAAAAAAAAATCCAAATACATACACACACAAAAAAAAGGCATCAATGCACACCCAAAAAAAAAAAAAGTTTCACATGACACATTCATTGTCTAATTCCCATCCCTGGGAAACAAGAAAACTCAAGAAAGTAGACGGACACATAAACAACCTTTGCAGAAAGCACTTATTTAATTAGAACAGCACTCATGCCAAATCAACCAAATTTAAAGTAATATATTTTAGTTAAAGCTAATGCTACCTCTTCTCTTCCATGCAAACAATCCAGATTCCTCCTGAATTTAGACCAATGCATAAAAATGGATGAGTTATTTTATAAGCTGAATGGGTTATTTTATAAGCTGAATGGTATTATTTCTGCGTCCATACATGGCAGGGTGTGTGCGTGTGCGTGTGGCTCAAAGAAGTTAAACTTGTCAAGAGTCTTTAGGGAATCAGCTGAAGGACATGTTCTTGCACAATATATTATTTTAAGCCTGCTGAAAGCTGATGCAATACACAAAATGCACATCTTCCTTTCTTATTTTTAGCGTGGGGATCCAACTGCTGCCCCATGCTACACCAAGGGAATAATAAAATAATCTTCTAGTAAGGAAGAATTCTGAATGCTTACTAGACAGGATAATTACACTGCCCGTACAGTACATGCTAATTGTACTTGGCTACAGACGATTAAACAAATACACTCAGAGCCTCTCCATCTGACTTTTCAAGCCACATATACTGAAATTCACATTTTATAAATATTTAACTGGAAGTGAAAATGGTAAGGCTTATCACAGCTGTCACAGCTTCACGCAACCAAATCAATTAACAATAGAAACCCTTAAGACAATACAGATAAGGGAAGCTTGCAATTACTCACAAAAACCTAACTGGAACAGACTGCAATGCAATTTCCCAGCTCCTGGAGCAAGTGCCCGCATGATGTCACCAAATCCCGCCAACAAAGAGGAAAAAGCTGCTAGTGCCTGCCAGGAGCTTGTTTTAAGTACCTGCCTGCACCTGGGGAAATAAAAAACTGCAGCAGCCAAGCCAGAGGAGCAGAGAGATGGAGTAGAGCAAGAGATGATGGTGGAGAAAATGCCAGCGCATCACGGAAGGAGATTTCCAGCTCTTCATTTCTGATGTTACAAAGTATTACATGCAGTCTGAACTTTATTTACATGTAGTCACACACAGAGCTGCTCAAACTTCAGTCAGCACTTTAAATCTGCAAGGGGAAAAAACACCGAGGAAAGGAGTGGGAACTTCTGTGTTTCTCTTTCGCTTTGTGGTGGAAATGACTGAAATGTCAGTTGGATGAATCTTGGGGACTGAAGCTGAGTATCTTTGTCTCTAGCAACCCAACTAATGCCATCTAACAAACTCACAGATCAGGATCAGATTTTTATCACAAGCTTTTTGTCCTTATTTCTAACAGCACAAAAGACAAATTAACCAAAAGCTCAATACGAGTGTTCTTCAAACTGATGCAGCTGCACAGTAATGACTACATTACCAGTAATTATTAGAATTGCAATTATATTCTCCAGAATTAATCTGATTGTTGAATTTCAATCAGACTCACAGATCAAGATGTTTGAAACACCTTTGTAACTGCAAATCTAAGGTTGTACCCAGGGGCCTACATGAACAATAGAACTGCCTAAAAGTTAGTGGTTTTCTCCAACCTAAAGTTACCGACTTGTGTCGGAAACTCAAAGATTGCACATGATCTTGACTAGGTCACCACAAAGACCAAGATCTTCAGTGATTGTATACAGTGAAAACAGAACACGATTCCTCCCTGCAGCACCATAAGGGAAATTCCCAACTCCACACAAGCTTTTCCCTCTCAAAACCCTGTCCCAATTTTCCCCAACACCAAAGTCCTCTCTCACTGAAACAACAGTTTAAGGTGAACTTGCAGCTCCTTCCAGCAGATACACCTTGCTGCTCAATTCCACATTCAACTACTGCAAGGTGAGTTTCAGGCAACATGTACACAGAGGAAAAAAAAAAGCTCCCCAAAAAAGCACCAAAAACCAAAAGTATACAAAACAAAGAATAAAAAAAATTAAAACTAGCAAAACCCACCAATTTTCCACTGTCAACAATGAAAAAAAATTAAGATATAAACATCTTCCTTTAGGTTAAACTAGATTGCAAGTTGACAGCTGTCACTTTTCCCCTGTATTTGACAGCAGATTATTTACAGAAGAGCGGCTACTCCTCAAGGTATGGTGAACATAGGTATGAATTCTACTCAAAACTGAAGGTGTTCTCTTTATTGTAAGTACTCCTGCTGGCATCAATCTATACGTCCAGCACCTTAAGCAATAGATCATTTTATTCTTCCAGCAAATTTGAGTGTTTAAGAATAAAAGGTCAATGTACCTCCATTTGTATTTATATTCCTTTATATTTGACAAGGCAAAGTATTTGGAAAGAATGCGTTGCACAGTTTTATATAACTTTCAAAAACATTGTATCAACATTTAGGACAAAAACAATCACATGCAGATTTTCAAGAACAATTTTTTGCTCATTTCCAGCACACTAGTTCTGATCTCTGCCACCACATTATCTTTTGCAGGTGATGTTCTGACCATTACATTTGCTAATACAAGTCACTTATGGCATACTGAAAATGTATGTTCATTCGTCAAGGTGCTTCATAGAAGATACTTTTCTTTCCATAGATTTTGTGGAATTTAAGTCATCTACCAAACACTTGTCCACTAGCAAAGTCAACATACTTGTGTGTTTTTTGACAATCAAAGCTGCTTGGCTTAATTAAAAGACATGCAAACACACCTTTGGTTGTGAAAACCTTCTCAAGTTCAAAACAAACAAGAAAAGGAAAGACCATGTAAGTAACAATGGAGTGAGATTAGCAAAATTAATGCACTACGGCATGATGTAAGGTTCATCTGACTAATGCAGAGCTATGGGTATATATATTAAATACAATACACCTGTTTGAACACGTCTGTCAATGCAGCAGACTATGGTGGGCGCTGGGCAAGTTTGACAAGGAGGAGAAGGGGATGGAGAGGGAGGTGTCAGGGAGGAAGAGCAGGAAAATCTGTGCAATCACCACAACACAGGACTATCATACAAATCCTCCCTTAAGACAGGAGTTTTGGACTGAAGTATTCCTGCCTTAAGCTGCTGTGCAAAACTGGAAGCCCTGCCTCTGCCCACACAGCGCTTTCCCCTGTCTGCAACTCCATTCCTCACACTGACACGGTGGGAAGTTCTCCACAAAGCTCACACACATCCCTCATTCCAGAGCTGGAAATACACTCTCTCATCCCCATTTTCTCCTTAGCAAGTTAATAGCTCCGTGGTGTTCAGCTGTGACTCCCCAACGCTCACTCAGCTTGTCTCACTGCCCTGTAAAATAGGACCCCTGCCCCTGTCTCAGTCAAACCCCGCCCAGAGCCGCATCTTGCGGCTCGGATGAGCCCAAGTGTTTCAGGATGGTTGTGTTTATACACCTTGGAGTTATCCAAACCAAAGACAAGCTCCTTTTCAGAGGAAGAACAGTTCACAAAACAAATTCTGAATAACAAACAAAAATTTGCCATCACGTCCAGAAAAGAGTCTCACAAAGCATAAAGAAGGAAAAAAAAAAAGAAAAAAAAGGGAAAATTGTACATTTAACAATTTTAAAACATCAGTGACTTTAAAGCAAAAATTACCTAAAAATAGTGCCAATATGCTGAACCTCCCTGATACTTTGTGGTTTTTCTGTCATGCCTTCTCCATAAAACCTCTCTTCCTCAACTGCTTTTCCTATACAGGGCCTCCACCAACAGCCAGTGCAATAAAGCTTAAACAATGTAAATTAGTACTGAAAAAATTAACTCAAACCAATTGCAATTCTCCTTTTAGTTTCTTTTCAGTTCAAATCACTTTGAATGTACCACTTTCACAAATCTATACTGGTTGAAAAAAAACAAACTAAAATATTCCTCTGCTGGACTGTCGGCTTCCCGCAAAAAATGCCCAATTCCTTCTTAAATGCAAAGATGAATTTTTAGAAGTCTACATTATTAACAATTACCATTTTACTAATCTGCTTAATAAATCTGCATTGCTCAAATATAAGGATTGGGTGAGAGAAGAAGATATGTGATTATTTTTAGGCATGGGATGAAAAACTGGCTGGGTCATCAGGCTTCAAGTGCAGTGGTTGGGGTCTAATGGTCCTACTGGTGGCTGATCTCAAGTGGTGCCCCTCATGGGTCAGTAGCCAGGTCAATACTGCTCCATCTGGCCAATGGGATGGACACACCCTCATCCTATTTAAGAGTAATCAATACCCCACTCCTGATGCAGTTTAAGGGAAAAATTCAGGTCACATTACAGAAATAATTTCTGGGTTGAGTCACCACCCCTGGAGGTATTTAAATGCCATGTAGATGTGGCACTAAGGGACATGGTCTAGTGGTGGACCTGGCAGTGCTGGATCTATGATTGGACTCAGTCGCAGAGGTCTCTTCCAGCCTAAACAATTCTATGAATCCATGACATCAACCTTGGGGAAGACTGAAATGGTGAGGTGCAGGGCTGCTGCTCCCTAGCATCAAGAAAAGCTAGTAAACTGGTTTCACAGAAGCCTCACAATATCCGAAGACAGAGTCTTGCAGCAGTGCAGGAAAATCCCACCCAGCAGTGCAGGCTGGGATGACCAGCACAAAGAAGCTGAATTTCCAGGAGAAGGAACTGGGAGGGGTCAGCAGGGGACCCTTGCAGCAGCCAAGGCTGCCCACACACTGGCCTGCCTGAGCAGAATTGCAGCCAACACGTTGGCAGAAATGATTATTCCCATCTGGGTGGCAGCTAGACACACGTCCAGTTTGCACCTCTGAGTACAGAGGAGATTGCCCAGCTGGAGAGAGTCTGTGGTAAGGAGGCTGCAGCACATCATGCAAGACCAGAGGCTGTGAGAAAACTCAAAGTAGGATCCAATTTAATTCTTCACTACACTGATGAGCAGGGATGGCAAAAAAGTGCATCAAACCCTCTTCAGAGGTGCAAAAGGAAGGGGCAACAAAGAAAACTCCATCTCAGCCACCTGTTTTAGCTTTTAAACACTCTCGATCCATTTTTTTTCTTTGTACCCAGAGCTATAACAATTTTTCTTCTTCTAGATATTCAAACTGCAGCAAGACCCTGAGTAACACTATCTGTCTTTGAAGCCATCACTGCTGGAGCTGGAGGGTGCTGGAGCAGATGACCTCCAGCGGTTCCAACCTACATTTTTCAGTGATTCTATGATCTATTCTAGGACAGCATGCATGGTATAGGATTACAAATGTAATATACCAGCAAGCCAAAATACACTACCAGCCAAAATGCAAGAATAGAAGATACTACTCTACACTCTTTTGACATACCCTTGTCACCAGATGCTCCAAAATGCTGCGTCAAAACTCACAGGAAAGGGCAAGGGGGAAAAAAGGAAAAAAAATCCAGAAACGCAAACACACAGTTGCTTTGACATATCTGTACATAAGGACTTCTACCTTAAATGTGGCAGATCATACCTTTCTGTGGCTCACCTTTGAGCAACAACACAGGTAGCACAGACGCTGGTAGCACTGAGCTGGCTTGAAGGGGAAAAAAAATCTGGGACAAAAGGTAAGACCTTGAAAATGGAAATTTTTAGAGATTCTAGTTGCTGTTTTACTTCCACTAGAAGTTACTCTGAAGTCACAATTCAATGACTGCTTTATTAATGTGTTCGAACAAATCCTGATGTCACTTATTAAATACATATGTATCACTCATTTTGTCTCAGTAAGAGGTACTTCACTGCAGGACATCTTGAGGAAAACTAGGAGAAGAAATTTGTTTGTTTAAATAGAAGCATCTGATAGCCAGCCAAAGTCACAATGAACAGTCTGTAACAAACAGCCCAGGGAAAACAGATTTTCTGTAACACAGCTGATACAACAAACTTTCCTCCAATATAAATGTGGCACTGGCATCTTGCAGAGCCACCACGGCTGTGTTTGGGAATTGAGACCACTGGACATGCTGGGCCAGAAATTCAGCTGATGTTAATCAGCAGAACCCCATCAAGGGGAGGGGATCTGGCCTGCCGTGCTTTGGTTACATATGTTGAAAAAACTTCAGCAGAGTCTGATGTGATAACTTTGATTTATGTTGATGGACAGTCCTGCCGACAGAGTCTGTTAAGAACAGGGCAAGGGATTACTCGTTTCAATATCTGATCATTTAAGCCAGAAGTTGAAAGAATTTACCACCTTCCTGAAGAATGTAAAACCAGTCTACTCTACACATAGAATACAGAAGTAAAAATTACTTTTTAACAATAAATATAATTAAGATACTTTGTGTCTAAAGTTCTAGTTAGCTTTAGAAGTCTAACTGAAATTTACTATGAAGGCTGGAAACTGGCCATAATTTAGGTGGAACAAGAGGAACCTGCACTGGTAGAAAGCGTAGGTGCCAGTAGAACCCAACAACAAGATAAAAGCCAGTAATAAGCTGTCTCTTACACACACATTGATCTTCCTTCTCCCTGTAGTCACAAAAACATCTCTCATCTACTCACTGAAAAGTCTACTTTCAGTTGAAAAACTAATATTTTGAAGAATTTAATTTTCACTGATGGCCTGTGGGGAAGAATGAAGGGAGACAAAAGAAAAAAGGCTCATCCAGCACTACACCTCCAAAAAAAACCCCACTCACTCCATTTTGCTTAAAGTTGTGGGCATTTACAAACCAGCCCACAAGCAAATCAAGGAGACTGACGTGAACGAACCTGGGTGAAAATAACTTCAGAAGTTAAAATACTGGAGAACTTATGCACTAATCTATAATTAAAAAATAGAGGTTGAGACATGTTGCAGACAGTCAACCATCACTAAGAATGCAATTCTGACATTTGGAAAACATAGCCTGTTTTGTAAGAGTTTCTGCATGAGCTGTACAAGTAGTTATTGAACTCTGCCATTTACACAAGCATACATGTGAAAAGAAGGAAAAGAAAACAAAATTATAAAGAGAATGGAAAACAAGGGGGAAATTATTTCAGTAGAAGATTCCCTATTTTGCTGTCCCAAACATTAAGTCTTCTGGAGACTTCTGATGAAAGTAATACATTCAAACGTGTTGAACACGTACTGCAGGAACGCTGGCAAAAACATGGCAAAGATGCTACATGCTAACTCCTCATCATTCTTGCCAAGATGCAAATCAACATTTTGAGGATGCATTACATTGTAGCAAAGCAAAGCCACCTACACCAATAGATTAAGCTACGTGCAAATACACATTCACTGCAACAGTTTTTGTTGGCTCTCTGATGGCAAAGAAATACAACACAAAAATAACTCGACCAACGTGCATCTGCAAATCAGCCAACAAGCAAAGAATAAGCTCTGCATGAACAGATGCAAGGGGAGGAAACAAAAACCCCATACTTAAAAACCCTTTGTGAGGGCATGAGCGGCAGAATGTGATCAGTAACTAAACATGCCAACATCCATCAGTTTCTAAATTCCTGTCTGCTGGCTTGCCAAGTGTCATTTATAAAAATGCAGCCTGAGCAAATGAGACTCCATGACTCAAGATAGTGTAGCATCAGAAATACAGGATTTAAATAGATACATCTGGGTAATTCATTTATAAAATAAAGAAAAACTGAATACCAACTCAGACATTAGAACGAAGTATGCAGTAGCATCTAATATTGGTACTACAGTTCATTAAACTAGGAAGGTTATACAAATAAAAGGTTTAGACATGTCTACTAAAAATATAAAGAAAACCTAATTGTACAATTGCACTTTTTTGACCCCCAGTCGTCTCCATGTCACTTTAGATTTGCTTCTTTGGACAACTAAAGTAAGCAGATTAGACCACCAAGAAGAGCTGGAGAAACCATTATCTATCCAGTCACAGAAACATAAACCTGAAACACTCATATTAAAGCATTTTAACCAGAGAACACCTGCACAGGTAATTTTTAAACAGTTACAACCCCTAGTTAGCAGTTTTACAAGGGAGCATCAATGAATGTTTGCAGAGCCAAGAACATGCCTACCATTTTCTTCTTCACTCATCTCATACTAAAAGCTTCAAACACACCCATACAGAAAGAGCAAAGTGATCAAAAGGTGAGTTTCAGACCAAAAAGTATCCATTTATAAAGATATCCATGCCAAAAGCCATAGCATGTATTTTTGAATAATATGGAGAAACTTCTCTATGAAGAAATTAACTGCATCACAGAGTTTTAACACTCAGCAATCCTCTGGATTTTTATGCATCACCTTATCTTTCAACACATTTTGGTTATTGCAATCACCTGTGCTCCTAGGGCATCCTCTCCTCCCTACATCTGCTTTTAATTAAAGATTGAAGTGTTTACTTCCAAGATATAATGTTGTGTCCTGTCTCATGCCAGCCCACATTTCACCTGAGGAAACAACATCAGCTTGTGTCAAAGGATATGCTGGGGGAGGCAAGCACAGCTCCCATTACAGCATCCCTCTCCTTTTCTCAAATCTTACATCTTCATACTTGCAGCAAATCACTTCCACGTGCACCTGTGCTCTTCATGCCTGATTTCTACTCAAAGGCAATTCCTGCTGAAAGACTGAACAAAACCAATTCAGTCATTTTTTAAGCTGATTATCCACCCGACCCACACCATCTTCCTCGTGCTCCGCACAGAAAAGTGGTGCTGACTTAACTGAGTGATCTACGCATTTCTGCTCCAAAATACGGCTTCTGTCGTAATTAACTCCAAGATCTCTCTCCCACACACCCCCAGCCCTCCATCCCTTGCAAAAGCGCAGGTGGGCAGGTTTTGCCAGCTTGCAATGGTTTTTCTCATGGGCTTCTAACTCCCGAGCAAAATCCGGTCACCTGGTAGAACAAGTGAAACAAATGCTTCTGCAGGGCTGAATCTCACAGGCACCATAGGAAATGCCAGGAAAAGGAGTCCCCAGAGAAGAGGGAGCTGCTGGTGGGCATGGTGACACAGTCTTCCTGAAACCCTGATGCAGAGGAATGATCACAAACCTTGAGAAATGCCAGATGGTGCCTCACTGCTGCTACATCAGCTATTTAAAAAACAAAAAAATGCATGAAAAGAACACCACACCATGCATGCTAGTCGGCCTTACATGTCAAGGCAAGTTTTCCAGGTTAAATGCTCACCAAATAAAATTCATTTTAGAATTAAAAATAACAGTAGGTAGGGTGTCATTTACAAAGCAGCATTTCTGAGGGGATTGTTATAATAGCAACTGAGCAAACAAGCTTGATACTGCAAAAGCTCATTCATTCCCCTGTTTTCTCAAAGCAACTGCAAGGAAATACCCCCCTCCTTATATACAAGGGCTTGTCAACATGTTTAATCTTACTCTGTGCGAGAAACAAGCCAGTTAATGGGAATTTCTAGTTGCAAAGGACTCTCTTCATTTAAAATTAAAAAGGACCAGAGCAAAGGTTTCATAGAAAAGCGATAAAACCCTTTAAAATATAGAATTTGAACCAAAAAAAGTCTAAACCAGAGACAAAGATGACCACAGAAGTACTTGAGCCTAGGAGAAATATCACAATATACCCCTTTAAAAGCCCACAAAAATGGTACAGTCACAAGCATGAGAAAAAGCTTACCATTAGCAATCCCAGTCTTCCATACTGCTAAATTTTGCTCCCCTTCTAACCCTGGCCTCTTTCCTAGCAGTATTTCAGAAATAGCACTGTACAGTAGGTTCTGTACTCCAGAAACTATTTTACTTGAGTTGCAGTCTTCAGCAAAGATGATGCTTCTTGAAAAATCAAGAGGATTTCTCTTAAGTTGCACATACTTGTAACATCTTTGAAGCTGATCTGATTTTTTTTTTTAAAAATTACTCATTTACACTTATTGTAAAAAGCACATACCACAGAATTCACTTTGCCTCCATTACAAAAAGAAAGCACATGAAGAACCTCTTTAATCATACGGCCCACTGAAGGGCACTGGAGCAAGCTTCGAAAGGCTTAAACCACAAGGCTCTGAAGCATTTTGTATTTCACATGACTCCTGAATAATCATTAATTTAATCAATATTTAGCCCCAAGAAGTAGCAAAAGAAAGATAAAGCTTCCAGACATGGAAATAAGCTTTCAGATATTCTGACTTTGTGATTGTCATTGCCAAAACTAAACCCCATCCATTCCTCTGCCACTAAGTAAATACAGTACATAGCCTTTCTTAAAGCCCTGAAATTTGATAGTGGGGAAATAAAGAAATAAAAACAAGGGAGATATAGACGAAAAAGCAACTTGGAACAGGCGCTTTTTATGCCAAGCTCATCATCTGTGTTATTAAGACATTGCACACTGGCCCTATGTGATGTTTTGAGTGAAATTAAACAAAAAGTATCTACTGACAAGGGTACAGTTATTATTTCCTACAATAGTGACTTATAAAATACTGTTAAAACTGTGTGAGAAATTAGTAAATAAAAAGATCCAAGGAAAACACTATATAGAGACACAAACAGTAAGAATTGAAATGATCATCCTGATCGAACTTGGGACATCCTAATGCTCTATCATAAAGAGTAAACAAGCCAGGACTAACGAGGACCAGAAACGCGACTCAGGCATTCCACGTGGGGATCAAGAATGATCAAGCTGCCCAGGGCCAGAGGGTAAGAAGATTACTACAACCCACTCCTGAAGCCAGGGAGTCCCAAGTGACCTCCCATACAGGAACAATTACGACTTAATTAACTATAACCTAAAATTACATTTTCCTCACCTTGCCATGAAAGCGCAGCTGCAATTACTGGGATGAAATATTTAACCAGTGCCTTTGACAAGATGAACCAAGCTTATGCCTATTTCTAAGGTTCTTTTCATAACACAAGGCTGTTTTGAAAGGCGACTCATAAAAGTGAATAAGCTGACAAGCTCTCAAGAGTATGTTTATCTCAAAATGAGTTGCATGCTACACTACTATTGGCAAGCAGAGCCAAGGTTGCAAAACTACTTTCATCGTAATATTGTTTGCATGTTTTCAGGGGTTTGTAACTTTCTCAAGTTTTTCCCTTTTTATCTGAAAGGCTTCACGTTCACCCTGGGAATTCTCTCAACAAGCATCTGAATATGCTTCTTAAAATACGTAATAAAAAAGAATTGTATTCTAAAATGGGATCACTTCAGAGTCTACATAATGATAATATATGAAAAAGTCTGTATGACCAATCCAAACTTGATATCCCTGTCAGCTCAGGTACGCAACCAAAATGTTGGGGAATGGGATTTACACACCCAGCAAGGGAAACAGAATCATTACGGTTGGAAATGACCTGTAAGATCATCGAGTCTGACCATCAACCCACCACCATGTTCACCACTAAACCATGTCCTCAAGTGCCAAATTGTTTTGTCAAACACTCCCAGGGATGGTGACTCCACCACTTCTTTGGCCAGCCTATTTCAATGTTTTACAGCCCTTTCTGTGAAGAAATTTTTCATAACGTCTAACCTAAAACTCTGCTGGCATAAACTATTATTTTGCACTTTTTTTTCCTGCTTGTAATATATCTCTAGATTCACAACCTATGTCCACAACAACAACAAAAGAAAAAAAAGAAGCAAAGAATTCTGAAAAAATGTAATATAAAACAACAAATTATAAACCAGCAGCCTTCCATCTGGAATTATTCAGAGGCACATATGGTCATATTTTTAATGTAGAAAAGTTTTGTAATCTGATACTTATTTGCTTTTATGATTAGCTGTTCCACAACACACTAGCTTTAGAATATGAAGCTTAAAATCAAGTCTTATAAATGAAGTATTAAGTTAAAATTATTGACTACTTAATTCCAGATATTTCCATAAAATATACATTCTGAGGGAATATACATTTTCCATAAAATATACATTCTAAGGGAATTAGGTTGGCTTATTTTTTTTCACTTAGCATACAGCAACAGTAAAACAAAATTAGAACACATTTTCTCATCTGGAACATGCATAACTGCCTTAATAAGGACAGCAAGACAAATACTGATAATTAAATGGGATAATTGTATCATTAGCTGATTTCAAGTTTGGGGTTGGTTGGGTTAAGAAAACAGTACTATGTTTGTTTATATTTGACTTTTGACAAGACACGACATAGGTGGATGTGGCTTTCTCAGAAGGCTTTGAAAAGAAAAATCCATTCTTTCTTTTCACACACCCTTTTTGAGGATGGCAGGAGAAGGACCAGAAGAAGTGGAGGAAAAGCAGCAGAGGGAGAAGAAAGTTGCTGAGATTTGGAGCATACTGGGATGTTCTACAGCATCCAACTGTCTCCCCAGCTGCTCTACGACCACGCCAAGCTGTTTTTCCTCCCTCACAGCATCTGTCCTGCAGCCACACATCAAGGAGATGTTTTCACCGCCAGGGTGGGCAGTGAACCACGTCCACCCACCATGCTGGCAGACAGGAGCTCCACAACGGGACAGACAGGTCCTTGCAAAGGGGAACTGGACCACAGGCTGGCCATACTGGGCAGCACACACCAGCCAGGCACCTCCTCCCATTTCTTTACACAGCGTTATCTTTACGGTTTCCAAACCAAGTTTTCAGATCTGCCCACTCACTTCCCCACATCTTCCATCCTCCAGAGACACAGTGACAAATTGATCCTCCCAGTAACCTCCCACGCAGCCACTAAGTGACCCAACAAAGTCAAAGGCAGAAGTGACACTGCTGCAGCCTCCTGCCCCTGGGCTCCCCGGGGAGGGCAACGCTCAGCATTTCAAAACTCCTCAGAAAGACTCAAGGGTTTCTCCAACATGATTGAAAGATCAGAGTTACTGCTGTCACCCCTGGACATGTGAGGAAGCGGTCACCATGAGATAAACCATCTAGCCTGGCAACTCAGATCAGGAATTAGCCGATTTTCTGCAGTAACATACCCATTATCATGCTGATGGGCACACAGCTAATCCTAAACACTTTATACAAGAAATCATTTGGGCTTCAAGTGCTCACCTTTTGTTTTTCTCACCCTACTGCCCTCAAATACAGTCAGTACTCAGTATTCACCTGAAGAGGGGTTATAAAAGCAGGCTAAAAAAACCAAAAAAAAAGTAAAAAATTCTTTCCTTCCCGAGGCAGAAGAGTCACACTCAGGAGCCTGCTGTCCTGTACTGCCAGAGCTGTCTCTCACCAGCCACCTGCAGTCCTCCAACACAGCTCCATGCAGCACACAGTTTGAGCCAGAGATGGGTCCAGCTCTTCCCCCAGCACAGCAAGGCGCCACGCTGATGAGCCTACACAGAAGAAAGCACACTCCCAAAGGCAGCAGTGCATTGTCCATCCTCCAAGCAGGGAATGCAGTGAGAACACCACCAGAGCTCGAATCCATCTGGTTTGCTCTTGCTGACACTTTCAGAAATGTCTTTATACAAACAGGAACACTGACCTACTGCAGGACTACAAATTACTGCCTCAAAACTAAAACTGAGGGGTTTTTATGGTAGGTAGAAAGTAGCTGAACTACTCAATATGCAGCTTACTGAGAAGGGAGTAGAAAATTGAAATGCAAAATGAGAGCAGAACACCACACATAGCAATAAAAAGATCACGGTATCTAACAGAAGAGCTGCAGTACCTCTTGGTAATTATAACTACTCTATATGAGTGCTACAAGTCACTCGCTAGATCAATAAAAGAGGCAGCACTAGAAAGCACCTAAATACAACTGTGTGTTCAATTACAAAACCAAAGATAAGTTTCCTACTAATTACATTGATGCATGTGGGTTCAAAAAAACACTCTCAGTAATAAAGCAGATATAATATACACTACGCATGTGAAACAGTGTGCACAGCAAGAAATCATTAACTTTAACGCCACAAAACATAAAAATTAGCTGTAAAAGCAGCAGAGATCTCCAGTGATCTGATGTTGCACTTCCTTCTAAGTTTCGTGCTTTACATGTGTAATTGCTGCAATAAAAGTCCTTGGAAAAATTAGTTACGTCAAACAAAACAATCAAACCACAATGATTAACAAATAAGTGGAATGTACCGCAGAGTATAAAAAACCCTAATATAAATGTTTTTATGACTATTTGCTATACGTTAAAAAAGTGTAGCTCTGTTTTGCAAAAACAAGTTGTTTCCTATTCCCATAGTAGGTTATCTTAAAATGCATTAACCACTCTGCAAACAAAAATAATCACAAAATTACGAATATCAAAACAACTCCACACATGTATGAGTCTTCAGGAACTCTAGGAGTCTGTTTTACAAATGTCAACAAAACCTTTTCTTAATTCATAAAACCAGGAGTAAATAAACTGTTTCTAAAAACAAGTAGAAACTTACCTACTTTCAGTGTTTTACTAGCATGGAAGAAGGTCCCCCTGATGCTTTTACTACATAAGCACACATGAAAAATTAGAAGAGGGTAATAAGGAAAACCATATGGCAGTCATTATCTTATTAAATAAGAAAGATGGTTCTTGTTAGAAGAGAACTGAGGAGCGGATCTTTGTTGTACAGCCAGTACAGTGCAACAGCAGCAGCACCTCCTGCTCCACGATCCCTGGGAGTGGCCCAGCAACACTTCAAGCTATCAGAACATCAGTGTGATTGAGTTTTCCAATTCGAGAATATGAATGGTTCATGTAGCACAAAAGGTAAATGACTAAAACCTACACTAACACTTGTTTCCAAGAGACAGAAATCTGTTTCTATTAACGCTGAAACTGTAGAAGGCAGCATCTGAGGAGAGCACAGATTAGAAAAAGAGTGACATGACAAAGCAGCCCACGACAAGCATGATGAACATGGCAAGCATGGTGTACACCTCCTCAAGAGTTTGTCAGCAAAAACTTGAAGTTAAATGGAATTCAGTGAAAAACAGAAAATAATATTCCACATAAAATAAGTTTTTTAAAAACCCAAATAATCACAAGGCCTCCACAGAGATACTGGAGAGGGAGCGGGTGGTTCTACAAAGTTACATGGTGTTGGACAATCTAGGTATTCATAGTGAGGAGCACATGTCACAGCAGTCTTACACAACGGGAAGAAACACAAGTTGCTCTGAAGAGCACCCCTCCAGCAGCTGCAGGTTGTCAGCACCCCTGTGAAACCTCCCAGAGAGCTCACCAGGGTGGCTCCTGCAATCTCCAATTAGAGGCTTTCCTTCCAGGGGCAGACATTTTCCTTTCCCTTCCCTGCAACAAAACTGCTTGTTCACAGAAGTCAAAACTGTACGAGATACATAATTATCAACATTACTCCTAATTTGTGCAACCACATGGAAGTCTCTGCTGTTACACCACCTAGCTCCCCTACACATCACTCAGGACCACATCTGCAGGGGAATTAGCAAAGAGAAGCAGAGATGGTTTTCATCTCAAGGGTCTTGCCCCAGAGGGGTTACCCCAAATCCCAGAGGGGATCTGGCTCTGCTCTCCAGTGTGACAATGCCCATGGGCAGCACACGGCTCAAGGCCACCAAGCAGCTGCTCTTCGTGGAGATTGGAGGAGAACGTAGGATACAACATGAACTGTGCACAACACAGAAGCAGGGATGTTAACACATTAAAGCTGATGAGGCAGATGAAAATCACTACGAAATGGCTGTTTCTGCACCCCTATTTCTCAACAAAGAAAGATGAAGATCAAAGGCAGGAGCTGGTACCCGAGGCTGTGAAGCCAGTACTGCAACTCAAGAGTTCGCAACATCCCAGAGTAATTAGGCTGATGAAGAAAACGTGAGTTAAGAGTCAACAGGCAACTCTTAGATGACATCAACCCTACCCATTTTTCTTCTAAAAATACATACCCAAAGATTGTATGATAGTACGGAAGAGCTGTTTGCCAAAATGCAGCTTCTTGTTCATCTTAGGCAAGTCACTTCTTTCTAGTAAAGATTTCTATCTTCTTCTGCCTGCTAATTAGTTTAACTTTGAAGGTATTTTGAGTTTTAACCCATATGCTGTATGCAAAAGACTGTAAGCAGCAATATGGCAAACACAAAAAAAAAGCTACTTCAAAGTTAGCTTAAAGTTTTGCAAAACCAAAACACATGCTGCAATGCCTAAGATAATCAAGATCCAGTAATAGTGACAGGAAACTAAAATGTGCATTAATCACACATACAAAAAGTAAGTCCAGATAGGGCTATATTACGTAACAAATATGTTATATGTAAGGTGGGGGTCAGTCTCCCAGGAAACAAGTGATACGACAGAGGAAACTACATCAGGACAGGTTTGGATTTGATATTAGGAAAAGTTTCTTCACTGAACGGGTGGCCAGACTTTGAATCCCTTAAATAAAACTGGGGGAAGGGGTGGGGGGATGTCAGTGGGTGTGTTACTATATATATATATCTCTCTATATCTATATATATATATATGCAGATACCAGAGTCTGGAAATTTCCCAATTAGTTCTGGAAACTAAAATAAGGACTATTCAAATTTTATCTGCTTAAATTAACTTCAACTAAAGGCTGAAAGGCAGATATAAGTGATCTTATCAAACACAAATCTGCACAAACTGACAAATACAACTTAGGCTGCAAATATTCTATGCAAGCTTTCTTGTCAATTCTCTTTCACTTTCCTGCAACTCCCTGTCATTTTATCTATGGGTTTGGAAAAAAAAATCCCTTTGTGGTCTATAGAAAACAAACAGCAAATGTTGCCATTCATCCACAAAAAACAGCAGCCAAGTTAGAGCCCTTTTGCTGGTAAAGCTGCTATAGCTATAGGAGCAGGAAATTGAAATTTCTACGGCAAATAATAATTAAGTAAATGCAGATAATTAAAAGCATGTTAGCAAGAACCTCTACACACAAACCTCTATTATTTAGCTAGGCAATAACTGAACTGACAGGCAGAGAGAGAAACAAGGTAAAATCTCCACTCTGACAATGCTTCAGATACCCTAACCCAGCAATAAACAGCTTACACTCTTTGTTTCTGAGGTACACGACCACTTCGACATTTGACTACTAAAAGTCAAATTAGATGCTCTCCCAGCTTCATATTCCTCTACAAGTAGAATACTATACACACATACAAACGCTCCTGTAGCAGAGCCACAAGCTTGGCACACACACACAAAGCCATCAAAAATCTGTTCAAAACTCAGATCACTTGATATAAAGAAAAACTGGTCTCCCATCTCCCCGCAAGCAGGATGCCAGATTGGAGTCCCACAAAATACCACACCAGCTCACTGACAAATTATCCCTATGAAAAAGCAATATAAGGTTCCTCCAAACAAATATTTTCCTGCATTTGCTAATGCACACCATGATACTTAACCCATAATAAACCATTCTGCAGTACACTAAGATCAGAGATTGGTAACAACCACCAGTCCAATGCCAACAGTTTGAATCCCTCCAGAGTTTAAATAACTAACAGCTATTAACATCTAAAGATTTGGCATCTAAAAATGAAAAATCGAAGTCTATTTCAGAATTAAATTTGTCATCAGACGAGGCTTTGAGCAAACTGGTCTAGTGGAAGGCGTCTCTGCCCACAACAGGTGGGTTGGAACTAGATGATCTTTAAGGTCCCTCCCAAGCCAAACCATTCTGTGATTAAACAGTAACTTCTAGACTGTATTTGTCCACATCATGAATAAAGTGGGATTGTTTTTCAGCTCTTGGCTGGGGTGGTTCTAAACTTCAGAGTTTACAAATTTGAAGATTGCCAGCTTCTATCTGTTTTCTTTGCACCTAAACCAGCTAGCATGGAAAAGCTTGAGGCGTGATATGAATCTCACAGAGAAACTGACAATTTTCCAATTGAATCATAAAAATGTGTATCAGTTTGTAATACCATTACTGACTAATATGCTGGGTAAACTTTGGAAATGCACCACCCAAAGCTCAACAGCACTTGGGGGCCAGCAATCATTTCTTCCTATTTAGGGTTTGTACCAACAATTCAGATTAGTTATTCTAGGAAACAGCACAGGAATAGTGCCATACTGGAATATCACTTCTAATGAAACACTAGTAAGCCCAATAAAGTGCTCAGAAAAAAAAAAAGAAGTGTTTTCTAAGAATCTGAATTGTTTACTGTTTTCTACAACTATGCCTAATACCCATTTTTCTCTATGTTTAAGAGCAAGTGATGCCATTTCTATTTATAAGCTCCTTTGAAAATATCTCAAATCACCCAGCTCTTTGTTGGTGATTCACTTCATCCCTCCAAGTGCCTTTCAGAAAATGCTACAGTCACAGATTACAGAAAATACAGAAAAAAATCCAGATCTGGAGAACAGCACTGCCAACATGTCACCATTCTTAAATATGTCATACAATTTGTATGGAAAAATGCCATCGTTAAATGCTTAGAAAATAGGCAGATGGACTCAGCGCTGCTTCATGCTTATCCTATGAAAGAATATAAAAAATTAATTAAAATATAAGAAAAAAAAACAACAAACAGAGTTTGTACTGCCTGTTATTGTCCCTCTGGCCTCATGGCTTTAATGGACATGTTTAGAATTCAGAAAGCAAGCACCGAAGCCACACAAACCACTGATTTCCTGCCAGGTCTCTCTGATGGCATTTGCGCAGCACATGCTGGGAGAGGAGTGGATAGCAGTTCAATGCAGATTTTTAGTTAAACAAAGTTGTAATTACCTCCTTGTTAGAGCTCTTGTTTAAAGAAGCTAAGTGATACTATGCAGACATGAGTATTGCCACGTCTCTGAATATTCCAGCTGAAAGAGTTTAATTTATGGTAGCTACTGCTAGAGGTTCCTCCTTTCCACACCTCTCTTCGGAAACACCGAAAAGCACATTTTGAGAAGTGCTCTTCCGAAATTCCATTCAATCAAATTGCATCCAAACAACTCCCAAACTGTACCAGTTACAATGCATGTCCACATATCTGAAGCGGACTCTACTCCCAGCGAATCCCAGATGGATGTGTGTAGCAATCACCTCGGAACTGCTCCTACTCAAAGAGTGATTTCATCACATCTACACCAAACCAGAGACGTGTGAGAAAATCTTTAACAGCAACCCTTTTCCCTTCCATTCCACGTGGCCAGGTCTCCAACATCTACTGCTCCTGGAAAGGAATTTGGTCAGTTGTGCCCTACCTGAAGGATTATGTCTAAAATATCTACAATTATATCTATAATTCAAAGCCACTCCGAAGTTTGCCTACTAGTTACAGAAGCCAGAGGTACTGTAAGATATATAATAAAGACTAAAATAAGTTAGTTTGAGGAAGTGACTTCCCTCCTGAAAACCTGAACCTGTGAGACTGGGCTCTACTCTGCCATGTTTAAACAGAGCTTGCCAATGCAAATCTTGAGTTGTAATGAAGGAAAGAAAGATCCATGTAATGCACACAGCAGGAAACATCTTAAGGAAATGGCATGGTCTGCCTGTGACCAAGAATATGGGGGAAGCAAGCAAACTCGAGCCCACCCAACTGCTGCTCTTTTCTACAGTGATGGGCACAAAGCTCATCAGAACTCTGATGTAAAAGCAACATTTTTCTTTTGTTCTCAAAAGAGAAAAAAAGTAACATAGAGCAAACTGTAAAGAAACTAATAGTTCTATCATTCATCTTGTGTATATTTGGGATTGTTAAATTAGTTACGCATGTGCAGGCTTGCTTACCTCAGCCACTGACTGACTTTAAGCATTGTAAAACAATTTCTAGTACCCTTATGTCATAATTTCATTAAAAACCATAAAAAGTGGTGAAATCATTACCTCTTTGTTTGGACAGCAAATATAAATTTCTTGTCAACAGCCATTTTCTCGCTTTTGTGTCTCAACTCAGAATGAAGAAATCCAACTCTTGTCTTTAAAATTATAAGGTTCTCATGAAAACACATTTTCATTTACTTTAAACCACATTTCTAGATCTAACTAATTTACATCATCCCTTTAGGGAGCCAAATCTGGGGCTTAGAACCATTTTTTTTTCATTTATCTGCTGGGTTTCAAACTCCCAATTTTCCCAGAGGATTATGAAAGCCTGCCAATTTAGCTTGATGCATTAAAACTGTTTACACAAATCCAAAATGCAATCAAACATAAACCAGTCTGGTTTCAGCCTCCCCTCGCCATATTTTTTAAGCCCAGAGAAACTGGCCAGAGAAATGGGAACCAACTCCAGGCTGGAGCAGCCCATTTCGCTGAGTGGAACCTCAGCGAAACAAGAGAACCAGGTGACAACAACAGTGAGTATTTTTCTTCAATTTAATACAACATTGGAAATTCCATGTGATTGAACAAAACACATCATATCCAAAATATATCATATCCAAAATATATCATATCCATTTACAGTGTGTAGCCGTTGTTCCCGCTCTTGCCCCTCACACCGCATTTCTGTTATGCATAAGAGTCACTCACAAGTACAAGCAGCTCGAGAAAGAAGAGGTATTAAATACAAAAAGTAAGTCAACTTCTATAGTAAGGCAGATTTGCACTCAAAAGTATCTTGCATTAAAAGCTACAAGAGCACGGAATACACATCACTGGATGGGGCAGAAAGGCAGTGAACATCACCAAGCAAAGAAAGAAACTGGATTCTCCAAACACTCGGTAAAAGACAGTAGTCCTTCCCAACGAACAGCAGGCATGCAAAGCAGAGCATTGCAGCCATTAAAGAGTCAGGAAAAGGGTCGAGAAACCAGCAGAGAAAGAACAACAAGACACAGCTATATTTAGTAAACAAGTTAGGCTGAAACTATTGAGGATAAGCAAAAGAGGCAACCCACTGAGAGGCAAA
The DNA here is from genome assembly GCA_013397845.1 of Melanocharis versteri. Taxonomy (NCBI): domain Eukaryota; kingdom Metazoa; phylum Chordata; class Aves; order Passeriformes; family Melanocharitidae; genus Melanocharis; species Melanocharis versteri. Next base: position 2,712,875 of record VZTG01002166.1, on the reverse strand, counting down.
ACAATAAAAAAACTAATTTAAAAAACCCTAGCTCATTCAAACCAGTAAGAAGTCTAAGGGCAGAAAGCTTAAGAATATTGTAGCACGTTTGTAGCACGAATACTTACATCATGGAGCAAAAAAAAAAAGAAAAGCTAAACAAAAATAAGAAGGGGAGCAGGAAGAAGGAAGAAAATAAAAAGGCAAAACGAGATGAGAAAAAACTTTTTCTATGTTCCAAGATCTAGAAATAAACTCAGGCTTTTAATGATCATGGTGTCGCCCTCCACATCCCACCCTTCCATCAGCACCATCCATCTACTTTCATTGACTGAATGATCAGCTCAGACTCCAAGCTGCTCCATGGACACAGGCTTTTGCAATCTGAATGCCCATCTGTGTACTTCCTAAAGAGCAAGCAAACTCTCAGAAAAAACTGCACATCACCATGTGGTGTCTAGTTATCCATCCTTCAGCATTCAATGAAAGTAAAGTCCAGAAAACTAGAATTCTGCATTAATTTAAACAAGCAGATGAAGAACAAGAGGCAAGTAATTCCTCTTTAAACTGCTGGTGCTCACTTGTTTACAGAGAGGAAAAGCTAGGTGAGCAGTGGTTCCACCTGAGCTCACAAGTAACTGCAGAAAGATTTCTTGAAAAGGAAGTTAGTGAAGCTTATGAAAAGTTGTTTGGCAGGTGATTTTCACCTCCTAAACAGAAGAATGTCCCTACTAGAAACGCTCAACACCAGCAAGAGCAGAGAGACTTGCACTGTCATCATACATGCCATGTGCTATAAAATTAATTATCCTCTAACACCCTTCCCATTACATTATGTGTGGGTAAAAGAGGAACAACATTCTTGGCCTTACGATCGCATTCATTAAGGATTAGGTTTAGCAAGGACCTAAAGAGAGAAGGGAAAAATAAACCTCAGTAATTGATACAAACCACACCAAGAAGGGAGGCAGCTCTGAAGAGCAAGGAGTGACATGCAGATCACCCTGTATTAACATGATTAATAATAATAATACTGCTTACAAAACAAAATGCTGCTTCAGAGAATTTCTAAGAATATTGTTCTTGACTAATTTTTTCCCCTCTTACAGACTCCATGATATAAAGCACAGAAGGCAAAAATCCTTTCAGAGTAAGTTCTTCAGGCAAGAGACAATCCTTTCAGATAACTCTATCACCATATCAAAAGTATTCAGTTAAAGAGTATGGAAAACACACTGTAAGGCCAGAAATTATTCTTAGTGTCCCAAACATTAAAAGCCTTTCTAAAGGAGAGAGAAATTCTAAGAGAAGGATTTCTAATAGACTCCTGTGTTTGAGATACTACTCACAACGAGGGCAAATATTGCCAATTACTCCGTGCAAAAATAGGATTGCTTTTTAAACACACAATCCTTTGCTTTTCAGCTGGCTAGGGAGCAAAGGGTTCTTCCTCACTGCACATGAACTAAAGACCTCTTTAGCAAAAGGTGAACCGCCACCACCAAGTTTCTAAAGCAAACAGCCTGTTCCCTCCTTGCTGCTGGAGTTTAATCTCCCCTGGCACAGGCCAAGGCCATCCTTCTCAGGCAGGGGAGAATGATGTCCTGCCAAAGTTATTATTTTTAAGAAGAGCAGCACAGTGACAATAGCACACAGCAATCCCCCGAGCAGAGCCCTGTGAGTTAGGCTGAGCTCGCTGTTGCTATGAGCAATTGCACTGCAGCACCACGGCCACTTCTGCAGTCTAGACGGGCAACGATAAAACTTAATATTCTAGCCCAAATAAATGACAAATACCCCACACACTCATTTTTCTCGGTAGTGAGCCCAGCCAGAGATGAATCATGATGCACACACGCTTTCCAGGCTCACAGCACCAGCGACCACAAGATCCTCTCTGCCTGAGCTGCCCCAAGCCCTGCAGCAGCTTTGCCCCCACACGCTGGGGGCTCTGGAGAAGCCTTACTGGGCTTTAGCAAAGCCACAGGTTCAACAGACGCTGCTGGTTCTTCCAGGGCTGAGGAGCAGCACATACTCCTAACACTGCCTCAGAACCTGCCTGACACAGACAGCTTCTGCACAATACCCAGGAAAAGAAATAGGGGGAAATTAACTTACCTCCATGTCATGCCTCCAGTAAGTGGTTAGCAAATAAACTGCAGTTAGTAGCAATACATACAGAGTGACAGAATAAAATGTAGATACTATACAAAACGATAAAAAAAAAATTCTTTTATTATGTCTCCAATTCTTCCTCCAGTAACAACAACAGCAGAGCAAAGAATTGGTCTCCACTTAGTAATTTCACCTCTCCTTTAGTTTCTATTTCTCTGAAAACAGAATGCACAGGCTCAAAGAAACTTTAAAAAAAAAAATCCTAAATTACTCTGCTTGCCTGAGACTTCAAGACAAGAGTGATTTTAATTTCTGTGAAAATATCTTCAACCATAGAGAACCTTCAGTAAAGACTCTTTCTAACCTTCAGGGCATCATGCACAGCTACACAAAAACCATGGTTTGAAACCAGAAGTTGAGACTTCTCCATTTTTTTATGAGCTACTATTCTGCCACAATAATGGAGAGAGTCCTTTTGAAATGCTTTCTTCCACGTTGTTATCACACACTGCTGACAAACCAGGAAAAGGCTGTAGTGATTTTTTAATATAATCTGATGAATGTTTCCATATCTTTGTTTACCACAAGTTATTGTTACAGAGTTCAATTAGCAGAAGTTTTCTCAGAAGTGAAAACAATGCAACTGCTAAAACCAATGGAAAACTGTCCAGCAATGAGCACTCCTCACCAGCACCAGGCAGGCTGCCACGGCTGGCTCTTCCTACCTAAATCTAGCAGATCTCATCCCCTACACACCGCAGAGCAAAGTCACTCCAGGAGCTGACAGCACAGCGCCACCTGGTCCCACCCACCCTCAGCTGAAGGCTCCCACTGCTTCCCTCCCACCACCTGTCACGCTTCTCCTACTCCCTAACAAGCCAATTTAGGCAGAAACCCACCAAAACACCAGGGGCAAGCAGCAAGGCAGTGAAGTAATGTAATCCGTGATGATACCTAAAAAATCAAAATTATTCCTGGCAAAACTGTCAGTCTTCTACAGTCCTGCAGCCCTCTGATGGGCACGTCTGAACCAGCTCACCCAGGGCTCACAGGCACCAGCGTGAGAGTGCAAGAGACACAGGGCAGTAGGGCAGAACAAGCAGAGGCGAGGGATGAAGCAGGACAACGCTCATTTACAGCCTTACCTGCACTCCTTCCCACATGGGCTTTCTTATTTGCCCCTTTTTTTTTCCCTTTTGCTAGAGCTCTCTGCTTGACTCTTGTGGCAGCATCAGCAGCGCTTTCTCTGCCCCGATGCACGTCTGTTTTGATGAGGACCCTGAGAGGCAGCGGAACTTGGCAGCGTCAGAGCCAGACGCCCATGCTGTGCTCCTGTCTCGGCCAGGGCACAAGGCAAGAGCCCAGGCGCCCAGCCCAAGTTCACAGACTTCTCGTTCCCATTCAGAAGCACATTCTTTGACTTCGAGGGATGCATCTGAAAAAGCAGATGGCCAGGATCCATTGAGCCCCCTGACAACCATCATGCTGGAAATGCCAAATGTGAGATACGACTGTCCTACTATAAACAATAAATGGGATTCAATTATCACTGGGATATTCTAAAGGTACCGAAGCCACAGCAAACAGGAAATAACTCAGTGCTTTAGCAAAATAATCAATACCGATTTCAACTGTGCAAGTTAACTCATAACATATAGATTTAATTTTTTTTACTGTATACAGTAATTGTATACTCTTAAGTAGAGTGCTACATAAGCACTTACTAAGCCAATAACCAAAACAATTTTCTAAATTACATATAAAACGGTTCCTTTCATCTGTTTATTCTCATAAAAATTTCAATGTGGAAGCCAAAAGAAAACAGCTGCGTAAAGTATTTTCAACTGCAAGAGACATGCAAGAAGGTATTTCTGCCTGTGCTAGAGGGCACAATCTGTAATAACATTTTGCCTTCCAGATAATGACAAGAGGCATTAAAAGGACAACTTGCTCTCTAATAAGCTTGCTTGACTGGTTGAGCATGCACATACATAGATAGCGCAGTTTTGCCAACAATAATTTTAATTAATTTTTACATTTCATTCTAAATTACATTAATTTATGGCCTTCCTAAAAGACATTTAGCAGACAGCTAATTAAATTCAAGCCATTAGATTTTAATTAGAGATGTTTAAAAAAAAAAGGTCTCAGAACAATTCACACATCTTTGTGAACACTATGTGCTCATTAGCAGCGAGAACAGCCAACAAGTGATTATAAATACAGAAGAGGACTAGGCAGCATAATTCAAACCTGGAAACAAAAAAGTCATGTCAAGTTTCATACTTCAAAGCTAAATATTCTGGGAATGCCCTCCCCTCAGCCCAAGTCCAGAAAACCTCTGCGCATCAGTGCTTGCCACAAAAGCAAAATCAAAGGTCAACTAGCAGTGAATATCATAATACAAGTTTTAAAAGGTTGAGTGACCTTAATCCTCATTAAATTCACACAAAATCACAGTGCCTTCCTGAACAAACAGTGAAACAAATTAAAGGTCCAGATGGAGCCTCCCTTAATAAGGCACATGGGATGCCCCAAGGAGCCCATCACGGCTCCAGCACAAGGTGCTGGGCCACCCGACCATCCCGTGCTACTGCTCAGAGAGAACCTCCACGCGAGAAAGTGAAGCCTTATTATTTCATAATAATTGAGTTTTTTCTACTTCCAACAAAAAACAGTTATTTCTAAATATCGACCTCACGGGACCCACACTGCACGAGTTAAAAGCAATATCCGTGTGCTTTGATATGGTGATCAGCTCCTCTGCTGGGTTAAGAGGTTCATAAATATTAACCATGGCATATTTGCATATGTCACCCACAGGCACAATCCCCCCTCAGAAAACTGAGAACGGAACCCGTACAATTCCTCTATGTGTCGCTTTCTGATCGCCAGATCTAAAATGGCCATGGCAGTTACTTGAGCAAGGACAGTATACCTGGCAAAGAGCCAAACTACCAAAGCATACTGTTAATTATGGTGCACCAGTTTGGTTTGGACAGATGCCCAAAATGCTGGAGTTGACATTTCAAAAACCTGAAAGGTTAGGATCACACTCAGAAGTATTTAAATGAGTCAATTTTTCCAGAAAATTGAGAACTATTCACTGTTACTACAGATTTTACGAGAGTGACGTAAAAATAAATTAATCTTATTTTTAAGAGGCACAGATTTATTATTCTACAAAAGATGGAGTGAGTTTGATCACGAAATGCCTGCAACAGATGCAGCGGCACTGAATACGATGAGAGCAGCAGGTAGGCAGCGCTGCAAAGCCTATGGTCTTGTAATTTGCAGAAATGTAAACTTACATGGTTCACAACTCTTACATTTGGATACATTTTCAGCTCACACTTGTAATCAGGACAACTTGGTACTACATGCACAGCTCAATGTAGACAGTCAAAAAGTCAAAACCAAACAAGTCAAAAACCGGGCTGGAGTATTTTTTCTTCAAGAAACTGGTGAGAATTTGCCGCAGCCTTCATAAAACTGAAGGGAGCGCAGCCTATCAGTTTTCTGGCAACATTTACACGAGCAAGCAGTAAATATTTTCGATCGCGCCACGGCTCCGGCAGAGGAACCTGCCGCCCAGGCAGCCAGGAGGGCTCCTGGGGCGCAGGGACGGATGCTCGGACACCGGGAAGGCGCCGACTGCCCCGCTGACATTCCCGCGGATGCCGCCAGCGCCCCCAAGTTTCCAGGGGTGCCGCGCTGCCCCTGGAGCCGCTCCGAGCCGGGACAGAGCAGAGCCGCCCGCGGCTCCCGGAGCGCTCGCTGCGACACCGGGCCCGCTGCGCCCGGACCGACGGCGTCCCTCCCGCCCCGCAGCAAAAGGGACAGACAAAAAACAAAATAACATTAAAAAAAAACCCAAACAACCTAAGCCAAGCCATCAGCCCAAAGCCAAGAAACTAGTTCTGGGGAAGCGCAAACCCACGGCGAGGGAAGAACAAAGAAGGCAAGTGCAGCCGGAGCTCTCGCAACAGATGGTTTGAAGCTGACCAGATTTCGCGCTGGCATCCCCTCCCCTCCCGCCGCGGGCGGTGTTCGCACGCACCGGCCCGGCCGGCCCCGGGCAGCCCCAGCCCGCGGCTCCGGCATCCCCGCCGGCCGCAGGTG
>VZTG01002166.1:2509363-2706470 GCA_013397845.1 Melanocharis versteri | reverse complement strand
GCCTCAGTTTACCTTCCGAGGCTCGTGCTGTCGGGTGGGCTGTGGGAGGGGTGATTGGGCGACTTGATGCAATCACCCCAGCAATCAAAACGGGTTTTCTTAGATGAGTCTCAAAACGTTCGTTCCTACTAGTTCGGGGAAGTTTTTCCTCGCTGATGTTAAGCCAGAGGAGCTGTCACTTCACATACCCACTACATGGACCCTCGCATTTCTTACAGCCGGGCATAAGCAGTCACTCCCGCCGCTCCCTGCCAGGCGGGTTCCTGACCGTCTCCTGTGGCTTCCAGCCATGTGCTTGGTGTCGAGGGAAAAGAGAATGTAGGACCAGAAATTCAAGTCAGCCATGCTGCACACTATCTAATCGCCCGGCCAAGGCGATTTCGTACGTTAAGCAACAGCATCAAGTTGCATGACGCACTTTCTCCTTGGTCAGGAAAAGCTCCGTACCCATCGCAACATCCTGTTTTGCTATATTTCCCTGTAATGAACTCAAGGCGAGTGCCGCAGTTACACACAGACGTGGGTAATTGCCTCATGAGCACGTCCCTGGCATTTGCAGCTGGGCCCTCTAACGACAGGCTGTGGATGTTGTTCAACAGGACTGGGGAGAACGCGGAGCTGGAGAGCAGCACAGACCTGCTGGGAGCAGCCCACATTTCCCAGCACCTTCCATCCGCTTAGGCAAAAGCATCCTTATCTTGCTGATCTGCAATACGAAATAAACCCCGGAGGCTTGTGCTTGCTTACATTAGAGAAAAGCGCCTTGAAATTTTTCATCCAAACCTAATCTCCACTGGATTTTCCAGCAAATTTTACTGAACAGCTGCCACAGCAATGAGTTTGAATGCAGCTGCCTGCAAACTACATTAATAATCCACTCATACGTCCTGTAGTCTTGTCAAAAAAGATGCCCTGCAATCGGTCTGCTATGAATGAGCCACCATTAGCCCCTAAGGTCTGGTCTGAATTACTAACAGGCGTTAAGAGTTCCTACCTGCACGCGGAGTATGTCGTAAAACGGCTCTATATCGGCTGCTTTCATGGTCTTCTAGCTGTGAGAAAGAGGTCCTGCAGTCAGTACAGCCCAGTCAAAATTCCCTTTAAAGTGCTTCATTTTACTAACAAAAGCAAGAAGAACCAGGCACTACAGCTCCAGTCCTATATCCCCACCTCCCATTTTTGCTTGCCTCAGGGCAGGTTTCCAAGATGCTCAGAGCATTGGGAGTACACAGAGAGAAATCTCCTCAAGCTAGGAAAGGAAAAGTGTCCTGGGAATTCAGAACCTGTGCACAATCTTCTTCAGAAAAAAAGTCCCTTCCCCGGAGGGAAGAGCCGAGTAGGCAGAGCCTTATGTAACATCTTCAGGTTGGACTTGTGTGCATCAGGTGTGCTGTTTTGTTAAACAAAAAACCCCAACCAAACAAAAAGCAAGCCCAGCTGCCTTCTTCAGCTCTTCCAAAACCATCCTTCAGATACACGAGTGAGGTATTGCAAACATCCTTAAGTTTGTAAGTGTTGCCTCTATTTTATAGACTGGAAACAGAGGTTCAGAACTGAAGATGGCATCATAAATTCTTATCTAGATGTTTAATCTCTGCTGGAACTGGTTGGGAGCATGAATGAATGCCTTTGATTAGCTGGGTTGTGCAGAGCTTGCACAGAAGTATACAAAAAGGCTAAAGAGCTGCAAAGAAAACCAGTTCTCCATAATCTTATCTTGAGTATGAGTATGGTATTGGAGTACTGTTGAAAGCCCAAGATTTGGTTGCAGTATTTTAAAAGTAAAGCTGCAGAGTTAAGGAACTGAACAAAACTGAGAAATTTGGAAAGGAAGTTTACTTCTATGTGACTTGATAAAGGAATTTCTGAAGAGCAAACACTATGCAGAACTTAAAAAAATATGGCAAAATCCAGCTTTTAACTTCTTATGTTAAATACTTCAGTCTAAGCCAAGTTCTGCATGCTATGTAAATTTAGGTGAGGTTTTGACGGAAGCATTAATTTATTTATTGGTTGTCTTTGTGGTGTACACAACAGATGTAATTGCAGTATAGATTAGACACAAGCAGAACTTCAGCAAAAAAAAATCTGTAGTAAATACATATGTGGCCATGTGCATATAATCTTTAACAATTTTACTTGGCTGATGAGCTGCAAAACTTAGAATTACAGAAAAAATACTCTTATTTGTGCAGGTTTCAGACACGTACTGGCAAATTATTTAACATAGCTATAAGCAGATTAACAGTATGACTGTTCCAGGTGCAAACGCTAAGGAAAGGGTGATTTCTTACCTCCAGTATAGTACAAATGTTTGACTTGGATAAGGGAGGAATTGTATAGTGCTTTAAGGGGTTTAACTTCTGTTTCTTTGTTGACAGTGATTCAAACACATGACCCCAGAGAGTTGTTACAAAGTTTTAACAAGCTCGGTGATTGTCTCTGTCTAGTTTATGTTTTGATGCTAAGGAAAGATAACGCCATTCGAGATTGGAGTAAACTTGGAATATCCCACCTCAACTTTCAAATCAGCTAAACATCCAGTGCTTTATTGCACAAATAGATAGCAAATAGAGAAAGATAAATGTGATACCACAGGGCAGGACTTTTATGTCAGTTTGACAGATTCACAGTTTGGGAGATCTAAATTCTTTTCTGCCGCTCTCCCTCCCCCTGCATTGCAGCCCGACCCCTTGTGACTCCCACTGGTTCAGGAGGCAGCTGGACCATTGCTGGGACAGGCAAAGCCTGAGCTCTGCTTCTCAGAATAGCTGGTGAGCAATGAGCCAGTGCCTCGGCTGCACTAAATCCGTTTGGTGTTGCTGACTGCAGCAGTCAAGGCTGACAGACCCTAGCAGGGGACCGGGACGTACACACGGAGTCTCTCTCTTACTAGAGAGAAGTTATGGAAAATGCAAAGCCCAGAAGGAGGTCACCCTGAAATACACAGTGGAGGCTACACACATTCCAGAGATATTTACACAGCCCTTGAAGGAAATAGGCTGGTTTTTCCCCATTGTTTCATTTCTCTGGCACATTTTCCTTGGACTGCAGGTTTTTGAACAGTACTTCTTGCAAGAATACCTATGTTTGTCTTGGTGGTTTTTTGAATTGACATAGTTTGGCAGCCTTCAGCCTGGGAATTGTTTATAACCTTTTGGTGGCTTGAATGTAAATTACATTTAAGCATTTTCCACTGAGGAAACATAAAAATTATTAACAACTGAAAATGAAATTGCTGAGATTCTTGTACATGAAGTTGGGAGTCTGAACCTGAGCCACTTCATCTTACTGGTTAGAAAGAGAAATGTACTTCCCACAGGACTCCTCTTCTCCCTTCTGGAGTTTTTCTGGTGCACCTCTTCAGGATGAGTAGCAAGAGCCCAGATGGTAACGAGCAGTCAGAAAGCCTGGAGTCTGATCCAGCCCCAGAAGTCTGATCCTGCCTCTCTTCTGTTCTACCTGCAGACCTGGGAAAAGGAGAAGAGGTGATGCTATTTGTAACCAGCTACGCCCCACAGCTGGTGGTGTAATCGGTGTAGGATTTCTCCCCATGCTCATTTGAGATGTTGTCCTTTGCAGATAGGTGGGTTCTTTATGATGCCTTGTTTTGAAGATCAACTTTGGGAACAACTTTGTTGGCTTGCCATAAGGCATGGGATATTGTTAGTTCTCCCAAGTGAGTCTCAAGTACCCAGGGGTCACTGATGTAAGGGAAGAGATTTGATGCCTGACCTAGAGGAAAATTAAATTACTCCTTCCTGATTTATAGAGGTTACTTCTCTTACCTCCATCACAGAGTCTCTGGAGGTTTTCTTTCTGGGCTGGGATTTTGCCTCCCCCAAGAAGCAGGCTAAGGTTCAGTCCCTCTAAATTACCCAGGGGCATGAATCAGCACCTGTAACGCTGAATGGGCTGGAAGGCACTAGGAGTCTTGTCAGGGACTTGAGGAGAACTAGGAGAACTTCCATTAAGGCTTCTAATTATGTGTTTAACAAAAATATGACCTAGGATTTTTTAAAATGGGGATGAATTAACTGCTGTGTCTGTCTTCATTCACTTTGTTAAAGATGCCAAGCTGCTCCTGTATAAGGCATGTTAGAAACCAGTCTTTTTGATATGGTTGTGTATGTTCTTTCCTCAGTTTTTAAAAAGTATTCCTAGAGGTTTGATGTTAAAGCGTGCCTAAACATCCCCTGGTCTTCCCCCATCGTCTTAAAAAGTAAGAACAGAAATTGTCTTCCAAAACAAAAGTATCAGAGTTTGCCAAAAGCTTTCCCATGGCTAAGTTCTGTTTAGGTAGACTTTTTTTTTGTAGTAGTAGGATGGATCATAGTCTTATTTCTATAGTGCTACTACTTCATTTCTGATTAACATAAAAACTCATAGAGGTTGACTTTTGCAGCTATATAGAGCTGATCTTTGTTTCACTTCTGCACATCTCGTTTTTCAGTTTATTGCAAATAGATTTTCATCAGTGTGCAAAGTTGTTTCCAAATGTTCAGAGATGTCTTCATTTAATAGCACAAATACAATTTACTGTCAGTCAAAAAACCCAAAAGTTTTTAAAAGATACAGATGATTTGTGAGGGTCTCTGTAATGGAGACTCAATAGAGATGGCTTTATTTTGAGGATGTGCTAAGCATCCATATCTTGAAAAATCCAGCTTACAAGTTGCTTCTTTGTGTTGATTATCCCAAAGTTTCAGTTCCAAGTCATTAACGGCACTTTGGCAGGGACTGCATCATTTCCTGGGGTCCTCATTAAATGCACATTTTGGTTCAGGTGTAGAACCTCCAAATCTCTGTTAGCTTATGCTAAATTTCCCATCATTACATTAATGTGTTTAAAAAATAGTAGTCTCCTAAAAATGTGACTGCTGAGTAAGAGAGAAATAGCAGAGCTGTAGTGCTAATTCATTTACCTGCCCTGGTGGGAAATGAGCAGATTCAGTGTGATTGCTAAGCATTTAAAAATTGGCAGAATTTGAGCAGAGATAGTTAAAACCCTGCATGCACAATACATTTCTTTTCTCATGAGGGGAAAGGCTTAGCATTTTAAATAGAGAGCAGCTTAAAAATTTTATTCTGCAGCTTTGTATCGAGCTTGTATTAAATGAGAAAATCTGAAAAACATTTCAGAAAGCTGGAAAAATAGAATTTATCTTTCTTCATCTCTCCCTAATTGGATAAGTGGTCTGGTTTGTTGCACTGAAAAGCACACTCAAGTTGTTTTCTCAAATTAGTGAGCTTCTCATTAATTCCTACCTTGGTCCAAGTGCTATAAAAGTCTAATGTCTTACATAAGTGCTAAGTTAAGGATTTAGCTGAGGCATAAATTGGTGTATTGGCTTTGTATCAGCCATTTACATTAGGGTGCAGTTTATTCTCTGCCTCAGGAAAAAATGTGCTTCATTTCATGTGCTCATAGGAGCACTATGATGAGCTCTTGAACAATCCCTTTTCTGTTCTCCTTTCTTAGAAAAATTAGGAAAATTAACCTGCTGTAAGGCTAGCAGGTTAGTGATGTTAACAAGGAGTGCTAACTAGTAAGTCTTAAAACTGCTGGAAGAGGAGCTGATTTTTCGACTGAGAAGTTTATGGACATCCCCCTTGGGAACAGAATAAATTAGCATAACATGTGGAATTTATTTTTTTTCCCCCTGAGTGTTAAAACATCTCCTGTAGCCTTGCATTTTATACAGCTCGTTTTCCACAATAAGAAGCTGCTCTGCACAATAAGCTGTGTGCCTCTGTATGTGTCGCTAAATAAATACAGATTTATTTCCCATAGATCCTCCTCCCTCTGTGCTGGTCGCCCCTCAGTGCAGTTCTGGTTAAGCTATTACTGCGCCTGAACCATTTGTCAGGAGAAGGAAGTGCCTGCAGAGAAGTGATACATTACTGTGTAGTTTCTTGCTGTGAAGTGTTGATTTTAAAACAGGCTGGCAGTCTGCAGCCCATCCCATCATAAAAAATAAACAGACATGGTTTAGGAGGTTTTGTTTTTCTTTTGTCCCATTGTTCTTCCTGGTTTAAGGAATCTTTTATTGTCTTGCAGCTATGCCATACTCGGCAATAGATTTATCTCTTATGTTTGGCCTTGTCCCCTCTGGGAGCTCGGGATTCTATCCTGTTTCCATTTCTACCTTTTCAAGCTGTGACAAGCATCCTATTGCCTGGTTATTAGCCAGCAGGGCAGGTGTGTGGTGTTTTCCTTTAGAAAGGACAGTGATAGCACCCTAATTCAGTGAGCAGCACCGTGATCATCCTCTGTTCCACAGGCTGAGAGCACCAACGAGGTAAGTGTTAGTATGAGACACAGGCTGGAGAATGAAAATGAAAAACAGGTCAGCATGGACTAAACTGAAATAAAGTGGAAAGAAACTCTATTGCCATTAAAAAAAATATTAATTTTGCAATAATAGCTATCTACAGATAACTTGGATTAAGGGCAAGGCTGCTCTCTGGATACCAGCAATGTTCAATTGAGCTTTTAGGCATTGGTGTCTTCCATATCTGCAGTATCAGACATTGACTTTACTACCCCAGGATAAAATATAGCTCTAGGTAGGAGCTTCTGCCAGGCTCAGGGACACACAGCATTCAGATGGGTCATACAGAAATGGCGTGTCACTTGCAAAGTCTAATGAGGTAACTGTTTGTGTCTTTGTGAATTAATATTATTAGGATCATTACAATTAATCAAGAAAATAAAATTCTAATCTTGGTTTCTTAATGGTGATCAGAATGATTCAGCTTACTACCTGCTGCTTTGAGAAGACCTCCAAGGTCATTCAGGCTCATAGTGGAAAAGGGGCAGTGATAACTGATCTTTCTGTGGGCCAAAATTGTAAAGGCTCAAAGAGGAAACTTCAACCCTGCCTTGCACTGTGATTCCTAGCCGTGGATCCCTAACAAATGTAACCAGGGGAATTAGATTTTCTGTAGTCAAAGGCAGTAGATTATTACTTTATTCCTAATAAGGCTGTCTCAGGCATGCAGTGCACAGTTGCAGTGAATGAACTCATATTTACCTGTGCCTGAAGAATAGTTAATGAAGCACATTTGTTTTAATTTCCTTTACCTACCCTACATTTACTAATTATAGTTCCTAATTAATGACATCAGGAGTTGAACTTTGGCTTTTAAAGCACCAAACCCATGCTGTGCTGTAGACACATTTACATTCCATTTATGCAAGTCATCCAATTAAAATTTACTCATAGAAAGTATATAATACACCCAATTGAATACATTATTTCCTCTATTAATCTGCCTTCTTTGCTTTTCTGCAGAAGTGGACAACCTTTTCCTTTACCCCAAATGGGAATTCACATTAAAAAAACCAGAAAAAAAACCCCCAAACCCAGCCCTGAAATAGGCAGCAAAACTAAATTAAAGGAAAATTTATCGGGTCAAGTTAGTAAATTAGCATTTTTAAATAAAGAATTTCAAAAAAGAAAGCTTTCCCTCTAATCTTGCTTGTATGACTGCATTTAAAAATCGAAAAAATGTGGTGGGGGAAAAAGTAATTTGAATTTTTCCATACTTCCACGTGAAAACAGCAGATGGCAGCAACACTGACTGTGCATCCAAATCCGGGGTTTGCCCTCCTCACTTGGGTGGGTAGGCTTTGAATCATTTCTTGGCTATCATCTCTTCAAGTTGGTCCTGAAAACATAAGAAAGTCAAAAATTATACCTTCTTTCAGGCATGTGATCTCAATGTCTGTGATCTTCATCCTGGGAAGGTATTTCTTGGCTCAGGTCTCTCTGGACTGGCACTGAAGCATCCTTTGTCCTTTTATGTGGTTTGTAATGCTTGGGAAATGGTGCTGGAGGCAAAGGTGAGTGCCCAGAGCAACTGGGTCTTTTTGTTTTGTTTTAAGTATAATATTGGTGAATAAGGACATTTGTCCTTCAAAAATGTGCTTCTCTGACAAAATTCTTAATGTGTCAGGGCCACGACTCCCAGGGTTTACTCTGCATACAGAGAATGTTTTAGGCTGGAGACAAGATAGGGGAAAATTGCTTCCTGAGCATCATGTGCATAAATGCATAAATGGTGCGACAGGCAAAGGCAATGCTTCTCAAAAGAGGAAGAAAAATGCCACTCAGAAGCTAATATTGTTGAAGTTGTGAGACAGGCATGGAAGACAAAAGTTTCATTTAATATCCAGGTTCTCATAAATTCATCCTTTGAACAGCAACCAGTGGAGGTAAGATTTCCACAGGTAGTTCAGGGCATTGGCATTGGGTTCTGCAGCTCCATGTTTTCAGAGATATAATATATTTTAAGGAAATAAAGCTTGAGCTATGAAGGGCAAGTTTCCTTTAGGACTTCATAGCCAAGGAAAACAGGGACAGTACAGAGTCAAATTTGGCAAAAATGTCTCAAGTTACTCATTCCTGTAATGTTATGGATGATGTTTCATGCTCTGTACACTCCTTTACCACATTTCAGAACAGGCAACACAGTCCTCTTCAGGGGACGTTTCTAAGCGTTTCTGAATGGTCTCTTTTCCTCTGCACTCTGCTAATCCTTTAAAAATCTTCATTTTTACAGTGAGATATAGGAGCTTGTTTGGCTCAGATGGCCCCGCCAGGTTGGCTGCCTGTTCCAGTCCCGCTTAAAACTGACAGTGATATTCTGAAGGTTCATTTCAAATTAAAACAGAAAAATTTCTGTTGGCTTCATAGTGACTTCAAAGTTCCAATGCTCTCCCTGTTTCTGTGTAAGCCTTTTAAAGGTTTCCTCTCTCATCCTGCATGCTTTGGTTGAAGTGTGCATGACACCGAATGACATTTTGGTTTTGAATAAAAGATGCACTAGACAGATTATATTGGCTATACATACTATTTTCCTCTGCCAAATCTAAGGATTTAGAGATGTCGCCAGCATTTTTTTCATGTGGAAAACCATTGTGAGCTGTTCCAGCTGTTAAAATTTACAAAGATCAAAATCTGATTTTAAGTATTCTTTCTACAAAGTCTGTCAAACCAGAATCTTGCTGGGAGGGGACAGGTGGCAGCATAGGAAAGGTGGAATTGACTCGTCTCTCACAGTTTTCTAATTTCAGTATGATTGCTACTGCATTTTGTACTTCAGGTAATGTTCTGAAGCCCAGGAGGTGGGAACTGAATGTTCTTTTTGTCATGTGCCTCCCTACCTATGTCAGCCTTCCAGCATCCTTCAGAGCAGGGAGTACCAGTTACCTGCACTGACCATAAAACTGGGAAAAAACATTTCCATGGCACACCACACCTGTAGAGTGGATGAAACAATGGGGTCTGCCCAAATCTTTTACAAACATGGAAGAAGGGGATGAGCATCTAGTCCTCTGGTTTAAGAGGAGATTGTAAAGGTACAAGATAAGTGGAAAAGGCAAAAAGCATCAGGCACTAGTAGACCTTAGTTAGTAGTTCAAATGAAAATACCACTACATAGATATAAGGGTTTCGGGTAAATAAAGCAGTAGAAGTTTGATTGTAATGGCAGGTGTTTGGAAGAGCTTTGAAATTATTCTAGCTGGTTCCATGTCAGTACAAAAGTGATTGATTTTGAGGACTGCAAAACTGTAATGTAAAGTTAATAAGCATTATTAAGATGGCAAGTAAAATACAGGACTGCATGAACAGGGAGGGAAAAAAAACATGGAGGAAAACTTATTATGCCTGACAACTGGAGGAATAGAGCAGCCTCTAACAGACATGGAGCCAAGTTAGTAATCTTTTTCTTGATTTCTGTGCCTTATGGGTTTATGCACACAGGAGGAATTCTGCTGAAAACATGCTGTTTTCAGCAGAAAGTGAAGAGGTGCATTTGAATCATCTGTGCATGTAGCCAAAAAAATGACTTTAGGGCATTTCAAGTGTTACTGTCTTTCTTCAAGGTCCAGAGAAGAGTTGGAGGACAGACACCAGTTTCATACTCTGCTCATCTCTCCATTGCATGGACAGTTTCACCAAGAAAAATCAAAACACTGCCCTATTCCAGCAGCAGTGCTTTATGCTTGTTCCTACTCAACTGTCTCTGACTTATACAAATATGGGGCAGTGAAAATCCTACTCAGTAATATGAGAGTCACAGATGGAGGAAAACTACATGATACATAAAGGGATTTTCATGAAAAGAATGGAATTTCTCATGCAAATTCATTGCCTTTTAATAAAACAACCATGGGCTTTTTAAATACAAAGTGTTATCTGTAAATGTTACTGGAACCACATTATAGCTGGAGTGTGAGAGTATGGAATAAGCACATGAATGTGCTGATTGAATGTAATGTGAATATACAATATGAATCAAATTCTTTCGGAGTACTTGGAATTGGCTGTGTTTTATTTTTTCTCAGCATTCTTCCTGCATTTCATTCCTGTATTGTCTTTACTGGTTATTTAAACAAATTTGGTCTGGATTTCATCTGAAGCAAGCCAAGGAGGGCCATATATACCTTTTAAAATAAAATTACCTTTTTAGGATTCCTACTGCTTGTTATATGATTGTAAGTACAGTTTATCCTCTCATTTCAGCAGAAAAATTTGAATCACCACTGGAATGCATGTCTCAAGGAGAGAAACTCTACCAGCAGTGAAGCCCCTCATCAAAAACTGTTCCTAGTAGTTTTAAGAGTGTATTAAGGCTTGGATTGATTTTGTGGTGACTTTGGTTTGGTTTCTTGCCATTATTCCAGAAAATACAAAGATCAAAGAAAGAAAGACATATTGATTGGCTCGGATTTGGTCAAAAGCTAGATTTGTGTCTTCTAATGTAACTAACATTTTACAGATG
Source organism: Melanocharis versteri (assembly GCA_013397845.1). Lineage (NCBI taxonomy): Eukaryota > Metazoa > Chordata > Aves > Passeriformes > Melanocharitidae > Melanocharis > Melanocharis versteri. Next base: position 2,695,676 of record VZTG01002166.1, on the reverse strand, counting down.
GCTTGGTTCATGTTAAAGCTAGGGATGCATGTAGATTGAATTATCAGAGGATTAGAACCAGCTGCATTTAGTTTGAAAATATTTTTGTGCGTATTCTGTCCAGCAAAGCACACAGAGCAGACTCTTCTTGTAAGAATTCCAGCAAATGCCTAAAAAAACCCCCATGGAGAATAATTGAGAGTCTGCCCCTGTTTACCACTGGTTACATTTTCTTCAAAGAAACCATGTTGTACATGGCTGAACTCTTGATTTCAGGTCCATATATCTCATCTTTGACTCCGAATTAACAATAAAAAGGATCAGTTCTGAAGAATTTACTTGAATAAAATTAGAATCCAGCCCACTATCCAAAGGAGATCCACAAGACACTGGAAGTGACTTTCCAGTTTCCTGCCTTACATTTTGAGCACCTTCATAAAGGGATTTGGAAAAATCTGATTCTAATTTTGTAATGTTTTGCACTGACTCTGCACATCTCTAAATGACTACACCAGATGCAAAACAATGAAGTATCAACACCAGTGAACAGTGAATTCATCTGCTAGAAAAATTATACTTAATTATTTACTTCTTCATATTCTGAATATTAAAATCTTTTCATAGTATCTCAGGACACACAGAAATATCAAACAATACTAAAACAGTCAAGATCTTGAGTTCAACTAGATTTACACCATTTTATTCAAATCATTTAAAGCTCTTTGAAGATACTGTCAAAAGAAATCTTAAATTATAAAATTTATAATGTAAATATAATTTATTGATACATATCAAAGATATGTATCATTAAAATACTGGCATCCACATTTGCAGCAACGTTACTACTAGATAAAACAGATCTAGCTTTTCTAGTGTTAGAACTCTGTAGTTTATTCTATTCCAGGTTCTTAAGAGCATTACTTTTGAAATATTATGAAAAACAAGGATAAATTCTTCCTTAGTACCCTTGAAGTCTTTTTTATTGATACCCACTTACACTGAAGTTTTTCTGGATGCTCATCTGCAAGGAAAATAATTTGCTGCGAAATTCAGAATTCATTTGCTAAGTTAAGCTCTCTTTGCATATATGTGTTAGATTTTAAAATAAATTATTAGTGATGCTTAGTAAGGCCAGTTAATTTTTAAGGGTGATTATTTCGATAATTATTGCATGGGATTATCACAACAAAAAAAGTTCAGGCTTACTAGGAAGAAATGCTTCATATTTTTATTGAGTTCAGGGGATATTTCTTTGCAGAGCTTTCTTCCTGAAGCAGATCACTTATGGTAAAATCAGTATGCTTCTACAATGCATGTTTTTCCCATAAACTACAAGTCCCTTTACAGCTTATGCTGATGCTTCTGAGAAATAAGGCTTTGTCTTCAATACAGAGCCAAATCAATTATTAACTTCTCATCCATAAAGTTTATTATGTGGGCCAGGCTCCTAAAGTTGAGTGCAATTTTGCATTGGGTATTATAGCTATAGGACTTTATTAAAAATGTAGCTTTAATCTTGTGTGCCTGTATTTGTATATCCAAGGAAAATACAAAGCAAAGTCTTAAGTCTGTCTTCATCTTGTCTTGGCAGTCTTTTTGGATTGCATGTGAGCTCTGCAGATGCAATCCAGTTCATCCAGTTAAGCATCTCTGCCCGGTTTTTTCTAATTACCTTTTTAATTCTCAGCAGTAGCAAGTACAGCCTGACTTGCTGCAGCAAACTCCAATGAAATACATTATTCAACTCGCAGAAGCTTCTTTTCTGAAGGTCTATTGTATTTTTATATTTTGAGTATTAGTTTAAAAGGAAAATGTGGCTCTTAAAATTTCTCAGCCATACCAGAAAAAGCTAAAAGGCATTTAGGCTCAGGGTTCAGTAACAGCATCCATACTTGTGCAAAAATTTATTTCAGTTTTTCCTTGCTAGCACTCCTTATTATTTTTAATCAGGTGTCTCATCAACTATTACTAGGCTTCTACTCACTGAATGAAAGCAGCTTGCAGAAGTCTTTCACAAATATGTGTATTTTTATTCTCTTTTGTTCTGTTCAGTTTGCATTCAACTTAGGTTTTTGAGCTTTCTTTACACCTGGGGATATGGAATTGCTTTAACTGTTACATGAAATTCTCTTTTAACCAGATGTCTTATTATCGGGACTTTGGAAAATACTTATAATTTAGTAATTAATTTTACAGTATTAATAGTTTATTCCAAGAATAATTATATGATATGATATTTTATATGATATATTATATGATATACAGTGCATTGGGCCTTGTGTTTTAATATTTAATTTTCTATTACATACATGGTCTTTCAATAAAATATATTCCAATAAAAATCTCTAACTAGGATGCATAGTCTTTTCTAAAATGCTGATGTCTCAAAAAAAGTGAGTAAATAATTAGACATCCACAGAACTGCAGCAACTTTCAGAAGCTGAAATTGCTGCACAGTGTTTATATGCTGAAATTAGCACACTTTCTATTTTTAAAAAATACATCTATCAAGACAATAGATCTGATCTAAGATTTGGTTGCAGAGCACTTAGAAAGAGATAACAGGGATCAATTGAGTGAACACCAACCCGAACCACCAAGAGCTCATCTCTCCTCAGCCTCTCCTGGGGTACCCTCAGCGAGCAGCGCTACTCCGCATCCAGATCCAAGGGGGGGATTCCATCTCTTCTTCAAACAGCTGCCATGACAGTGCTGCATGAAAAGTGGTCAGCACCAAGGAAATACATCTTGGCTCACCAGTGTGTTTTTAAGAGCAGATATGTTCAAACTTTGTGTTCCAGCATTTAAAAAGAAAACCAATTTGTGGAAATAATCTTCCTGATTGGTTTTGGATTTTTTTTTTTCCGTTTTCAAGCCATTGACTGTTACTGACAGGTTACATAAGTAGGTCTGACTAACAGCTAATATAAATTAAAATATTGAAGAAAGGAAAATTACTCATGATATTTTAGCTTAGTCTGCTAACGTAAGTATAAAGTAGTAATGAAGAAATTTAAATAACAACTAAAGATGTATTAAATAAAAGAGTCTAGGCCAGTTCTTCCCCTGTTTACTCACCAAGACTGAAAGACTGATTTCTTTTTGTTTTGTGTGCACTAGTCTCTTGGGACAGCGTCACCTAATCATGTCCATGAACCTCCCAAAACCTGGCTGACAAACGTCTCCAACCCAAGTGACTCACACCAGAACATAATTCTGCACAGAGGTGTCAGTGAATGTGCAAAGCACATTTCTACTGCCTCAGTTTCAGGACTAGCCAACATCTTTAATGTAATAAACAGTCATAAAAAGAGACAAGTCTGATGTTGATTAACTAGAGGTTTTGTTGTAAAATAAGGCATAATGATTCTGAGTTGCCATGTTCGAGAAATTGCTTCACTGATTGTTTCACTAAGAAGGAAAATGGAAAATAGAGAAGGCCAGGTTGCACAATATAATGGCTTACATAATTAAATGTGTTATTAAATAATAGTATTATATATAATATAATGTTATGCGATGCAATTCCAGATTTATAAAATGGATCCCAAAACTCACTGGCGACTGGTGATGCTTGATAGCTTGTACATCTGATTATCTACAGAGCTGTTCAGTTATGCCCATGAGAATTCACCTCTAGGTACTCCTTTGCTGTTGCTGTTTTTTTGATTTGGTTTTTTTGTTTGTTAAATCATGATGTGACATTTTCTGGAGTATTCACAGATTACAGGTATTTTCCTGATAAGGTTAGATTTCTGAGGGCTGTGATTCCACCTGCGGATTCACTGATGAACTATGCCTGCAGGATACCCTATGGCCTTACCTGGGAACCAAGGGAATAGAGACAAAATAGTCAGACGTGAACTGGTAAGATCATACTCAAAGAGAACAGGTAGGAAGCAAGAAGCATCAGGAGCATTACTGGGGAGCAGAGGGGTGGTCTGGAGAAGGAAGTGTGCTCATTTCTGTGGCAGCAACACAATCTGCTTTATGGGCAATGCTGTGCTGCAGCTGAAGCAGCTCTGGAGAGAGCCTTAAAGTTGACTTGGGAAGGTCTGGAGGCTGAATTGAGCTGGGAGCCATCAGGAGAGCAGTATCCATCTCTGCTCACTGATGCCGCAGCTCTGAACCCTGCACTGACTTTGTGGTCCTGCAACAATATCTGTCGGAATAATTTAGCAGGAACACAGGTTGATTTTCAAAAACTACCTGGAAATAAGAACAGCACAGGATTTTTAAGTCCTTTGCAGAAAGACCAAATGTAAGGTCAAAAATGAGAACCTGTAATATAAATATGGTTGTGAAACTGTTCCATATGGCTTGATCTCTGTTCCCCGAGATCACTGACAACTTCTTTTGTGTTAACTGAAATGGACTTTGGATAGGACCTGGTAATAATTAGAGTTCAAAATGTCTGGCACTCTTAGGAAAACAGGTGGATGAATCCATAACTAAGCAAAAAATGAACTTATGCATATTTATTGTGGACAGCTGCAGGCAAAATCCCAATGTTTTAACCCTATACAGCCTTTGTTATGTGCCTACATTCCTTTGCACTGACCACCTGTTATTTATCAGTTGCACCCTACCAACATTGCCTTATGAGGAAGAATTGGCTGTGATTGATATGGACACCATCCATGGCCTTGCCTGAGGGACTCCCAGGGAAGTCAGGGACATCTGGTGTGAGAAAGGACTACTGGCTGGCTGCAGGGGTGTAGCCCTTGAGTTTGGATCTTATTTGGAATAAATGCATGTGGCTCTTCATCACCTCTTTGAAAAGGACAAATTTGCATAGTAAGAGGAAGAAAAGCAAAGACACCAAATCTGGTACCACACCCTCCACCCATGAGTGTGTTTTTCCAGCTTCTCTTGAACCAATTAAAACTATCAGGTGAGCATTTAATGGAATGCGGCTTAATATTGTTTATCAGTAATTGTTTGAGATAAGCATATTGTGCAATGAACTAAATAAAAAAGAAGCAAGGACTGTGTCTAGCACACACGAATAATGTTCATGAAAAAACTTGCCTTAGCGATGCAGTTTTACCAAATACTTCATGATTTTCTCTGCTTTGCTGCTTTATAGAGGACTAGGACTACTTCCAATAAAAATAGGAGGCAAAACTTCACTTACTCCAGAAGCAGAAGCCTCAAACTTTAAAACACTCCTTTCATTTCACTCACACTTACTAATATATGTCTCAATAACCAATATACTACACAGAATTTGAAATAGACATTCTAGAAGATTTGGAAAATATTCTTGTGTATTTTCAGTAACTCCTTTATGCGTTGTTAAATTACCACCTACTCCAACTAAATCCGCTGACATCAACCACAGTCTTTTGTTGCTACCTTCAGAAGGTTCTGTGTTGAGGCCCTAAAATTGCACTTGAAAAATATAATTAAGGATGAAATCCTTATTTCTTTGAAGTTAATAGCAGAACTTCAATTTTATGTAAGTGTTAATGCCGATGATTGCAAAGAAATGGAATTTAATTAAATTTATATAATTATATCCTTTTGTATGAAATGACTAATATTTCTCTAGTATTGTCTAAAAGAGATTTTTTTTTCTTTTTCTCAGTCTGCCAAGACAATGCTGGGATGGCCATCTATTGTCAAGATGATCTGAGTCTTACTAAATACAGTTGGAGTTTCACATTTCAGGCACTGAGTGCTGTGAACATGAGAAAAAAATATCAGAGAAAGATTTTAACATCCACCTCCTAATCTGTGTTAGTTTAATTTATTTCTCTAGGTGTTTTCAGTTTAATTTATTTCTCCAGGTGTTTACCTCTACTGAAAAACCACCATGACTCAGCCTATGCCCTTTCATTGTTTGAATAAATGACTTGGTAGAATACATTTCTTCACTCTCTTCAAACTTCTATTTGTCATTGCAGTTCTACCTGTAGTTGGTAGGATAAGTAGTATAGGATTAAAATGATACCACGGAACTTGAAAGTTTCTTATCCTTTCTTCCTTCCTTCCTTCCTTCCTTCTGGTCATGACTGAACTCACAAATAAATAACAGGTATAAATTTCCAGTGCCTATTTGTTTATATTAATATTCGCAGTAAACCCTGCAGTCCTTTGGGTGTTATTATTTTGGGAGGAAGAATGCTCTTCTTTCTGTGTTGGCTGTTAAGTCAGGTTTTTCTGTCTTCTTTCAAAAGAGGAATTTCTTCCTCACCAAGAATTGTAAAATGTATTTTTAAACAGCATAGAGTTTGGTTTCAGTAGGACAATTTTTTATTTGGAATAGGGTTGAATGGAAACAGGATTTGCGTAAAGAAGACATATATGATTGCTCAAAACTATTGCTGGGTTAATTCTGCGTTGAATTCAGGAGTTTTGAAGTTTTTTTACTCTCTGGAAAAATGATCCCCTTTCATATCCTAGAGCTCTGTGTTTCCACCAGTTCACATTACCCAGTCCTTTCCCTTCACTGCATCATACTGAACCCTCCTCAGGACGTGCTGTGACCACTTCTTTCATCTAGGACACAGGGTGTGATAACAGTTTAGAAACAGGCATTTGTCTGCAAACTGCCTCTTCCCTCCCCCATCACTCCATCATGGAGGGCAAAGTCTTGGATTTACGTATTCATAGGAACGCTACCACTTTTACTTTAAAAAGTGGAATAATGTATGTCATATCCATTATGCATTAGGGGTGTCTGGGCAGAGAGCTAGCGCTGGATAATTGGTGCTCTATAAATTCACATGCTCCATTACTGTCCATATCTTCCCTTTGTAGCCAGGCTACAAGTATGAAATCTCCATAAACATTTTTCACAGTCTTCTGTCTAGAGGTAATAACAAATATTTGCTTGGCCATATCTTAACTATTTAACATTTTCCTAAAGCTCCCATTCCCAAAATTTTCTTTTAAATATAATGACTTCCAAATCCTCCTAAATATAGATATTATCCTTAGTCTCACATTAAGGCAGGTCTATCTATGATTAAAATGGTGCTCTAGAGTTATAAAGAGAGAAACAGATTATGTTACCTGGCATACAAAAAATGTTACCTGGCAGAAAAAGCTGAGGAGATAATGGGTAGATAAAAATCTCTCTTCCTCTTTTCCACTGTAATGCCTTAATCATGTCAATGGACTCCCTACAGCAGCCACCCTGACAGCAACCTGAGCTTTATTCCTAAACCACTGCAGGAAGTGTGGGTGAACAATAGATCTCTTGTGCTTGCTCCAAATGGGCAAATAGATGGGAACAACACCATCAGATCTGCCTTGCCAGTTAGCTTCAAGTAGCATTAAAAATTACCAGAATCTGGATCCGCCTCTGGTGCACACAAACCTGAGTGTATTTCAGCAGCACATAGTGCCAAACCAAAGCTATGTGTTTATTTGTACTTCCAATGTAATTCACATTTCCCTCATAGACTGTGAATGTATGGATTGTTCTATTTATCTATGAAGAAAATATTTCTATGCTAGCAAAGTAACCACAGTTATTATTTAAACAATGTGATCTGGAGTTTAGATTTGGATGAACCAGTCACACCATTAATTTGCATTTTCTGATTAAATGGATAAAATTATTGGAATTAGTTCTTTCTTTTAGTGGTCTTTTAATTGTCTCTTTATTATTTTGTGAAGTCTAATGTTTGAATTTGAGGAACTTCCTAAGAAATAAACTTCAGTCCTGCTCGCTTTGTGCTGGCATCCTTTGGAGTTTTCAGTGTTCTCTCCTGCAAGCCCTTGGAGAGCTGTGTAATGTGTTTAGCGCCAGAGTGTTCTCTTTTTCCTGTGCTCTGCTTGTCAACTGCACATTACCTTTGACTTTCCATGTCTCCAAGCAGATTGCGTATGTAATTTAGCGCTCTCTCCTCCCTATAGTTTTCCATTTGTTACACAGAGGAGGCAACAAATCCTTCCCTCACCATGAGATTCTTCCCTTGTCAGTCATGTTCTTTAACGGTGTTACTTGGAGGCCTAAAAGGGCTGTTGGTCTCCCTGAGAGGCAGCAGAGTTTATTTATGGCTCAGCCATTCTTCCTTTGCACACAGTCATGCTGTCAGTTCACTGCAGGTGCAGGGGGTGGATTTCTGCACAGGCCAACCCCAAGTGAAAGAGGGACACCCAAGCACCAGTTCCTGGTATGTTTTTAGTAATGCCAGCCTGGCACCTGGCTCCTGGCCCAGCAATCCCTGCCTGGGACACTTTTGTCTCAGCCTACCCCTTATTCTCTGCAAATCTTCAGTGACAAACCCCCACATCGTCCCTTTATGAATTTCTACAACATTTTTCATTCAAGATGAGCAGTTTCGAAAAGAAACTTTTTGGATGGATTTTTTTCAGAAAGAAGATCCAAAAAGCATGTGAATATAAACGAGGCAAATTTGATTACTGTTTGGAAAGTACATCTTGGTACAGTGTGTGGCTGTTCTTATCCAGCAGTGTCATGCACAGACAGAGGGAAATCATATGTATTTACAGAGGGAGAAAAGTATTTGGCTGCCTCCAATGCCTGCAGCAGACTTTTAGGTATATTAGCTAAGAGTGTGCTGTATTCCTGTCCAATTTTCTGTGGACCATAACAGCCACTTCCTTGCTGTTTCATGGGTGAGTTGTGCTGCAGGCGGGCGATCCACATTCCTGTAGCTGCCCACGGAAGTGCCTCTGGCATCAGGGGTCCCCAGGCACCTGGGGAGATGGGAGGCTGGTGGGGAGCCCACGATGCCATGACTCCCCTCTGCCTGAGGCCCTGCAGTGCCAGGGGCTCTCCTGAACTTCCCTGGCAGCCCACTCACTGCTCAGCTGTGGTGAGGCTGTCCCAGATCTCTGCCAGTACTGTCTCCATTGTGCCCATTGCCTCTGGAGCACGTGGCTCTGGTGCCAAAATGTGCTCCTGAGGATCCTGTCACCAAGACACATGTGAGATAAAAGAGTCATCCTACTTCTCCAACCCAGAGCTCATAAGAAAGTGCGGTTTTTTTCCCTGGTTTTCCTTCCCCCAGCCCTGATGTCTATCCAAACTGAAGCATGAGCAGAGACCCTGCACAGCCTCAGGCTTGCAGGGCTGAATCTCAGGACATGGATCCTGCAGCTTCTTGACCCCACCATTTTGCAGAGACATCATTTCATTCACAAGAGACACACAAACAGAGGAAATGGACCTTATTTCTCCTCTCTGCAGTGCACACATGCTCCAGAGCAGCCAGACTATGGCCTTCTGGTTTTCATTATGACTAAATGTTGGAAATGTGGTGTGCACTTTCCAAAAGGGGCATATTGTGTATTTAATTTATGCAAGTGAAGAAGAGAGGAAGATCTTTGGTTCTAAATGCAAGAACTGGGGTAGTGTTGTGCCATGTCTTCCAATGATTATTAGCCAAATGTCTGTGTACATGCTGTTAAAATATATATTATAAAAAAGAAGTGTGATATTGTTTTGTTTGTGATGTGGGTGTTTACAGAGTCTTATCAACATTTCTCGATAAGAAGGACATACACCTCGTGGGAAAAAAAGCTGTAGTATGTGGTTGCTATTTCAGTTCTGAAGTCCTGATATTTTTAGCACCTTCATTTTTGGAATAGCTTCTACCAGAGCTGTATGAAACAGAGATACACAATACGTGCAGAGAATGCAGGAAAAGACTTTTATTCTACTTCAACTGTTCATGTGTACTGGGCTGCATAGTACAGTGTGTGTATTGGGAACTGGCTTAGAGCTGAGACTTGGCAGTGCAGGGGTGTCCACAGGACAGATAAACCAGCAGTTTGTGCTGACAGACCCTGGGCTCTGCCTACAGAGCTGTAACAAGAACTTACATGTCAAAAAAAAAAACTCCGGAGAAACATAGGGTGTCATAAACCCAATTTGTTCCTACTTTGTAAAGATTTAAATCAGGAGTAAGTTCTTTTTCAATCCAGTGAGGTTAAAATCTAAATTGTAGAAACAGACTATCCCTGTGTAATAAGTGAAAACTTGTGTCTGCTCTGTGTAAGCTTTTTGCAGTGCAAAGGCAGGGAGGTAATGGTTGAGGGAGCAAAAAACCATAGGCAGAAAATTGATAAACAAAAATCCAACTACAATTATCGGAGGAAAAGAACGTCTCCCTTCAGCTGTATCTTCTGTTGCCCAGCATTTGTTCCCTTCTTTGCATGGGCAGCATCCTGAACTACAGGCAGAGCTACCTCTGGAGAAAAGGTTTCTTCCCGAGGAAGTGCCAGAATTTCAGCATGTGAAGAGCATGTCCCCTCAGCACAACAGGGAATGAAGCTCAGGCACCAGTCCTATGCATTCAAAAGCCCAAAATCATTAGGCAGGTCTAAAAATCACAAGATAGAAAAATACCATCTGTGCAATTCTTTCCATTTGCTTTGGATTGTTGGAAGTTGTCAATTTTGCTTCCACTTTTCTCTGTAATCCTGAGGGCAAATTAATTTTCAAATGAAGCCTACAGAACTCTAGAAACCAGAATTTTTAAAAAAAAACAAAAAAACCCAACAAAACAAACACAAACCAACACAAACCAACAAAACACAAAACTTTCAAATGGTAAGAGTTAGAAATATTACACCCAAAATATTACACAAATAGCTGAGAAGGACTGGTTTATTACAATAAGAATGGAGAAAGAGGACAACAAATTAATTCCAGAAGTTGATACTGCTGACATGATGAGGGAAGGTAAAGGACAATATAAGTTTCTAATATGACACGTATGTGTGCAGTGAATGTATTTTAGTGATGGAAGGTTGCCAAAGTCTTCAAAAAAAATATGCAAAGACACAAAAGCATTTCTATGGGAGCAGAGCTAAGCTTCTCTCTGCAAATTCTGGAACTAATCATGCAGATTGTATTTCTTTCTTCCTTAATCTCATGGTAAAGCAGATTGGGTGTTAGCTTGGGAAAGCAAGCCTTACTGCCACCATGAAATAGTCTTGGGCTTCCTTTACTACTTTACCTTCCTCTTCCCCTTCCATTGCAGGAGCCATAGATACCGACAATATTTTTTCTTTCATTCTTTCTTCCCACTGCTTTGTTCTTAAAACTTTATGTGCACATTCAGGGATGTTGAAGGTATGTTTTGTAACTAAGGGTGAAACTTCTTGATGTTGAGGAGATGATGAGAGTCTGTAATCTCTGTTCTGTTTTGGAGGGAGGATCAGTTGTTGTGCTGAGGTGGACTTACCTCTAGTGTGTGCTCCCATGAATTTTATCTGCTTGCCATTTTCGTGACAAAAGCAACTAAATAAATTGAAGCCAGGGCACTGATGTCCTTTGAAACGAAAGGACCATGCACATGCAGAGCCAGGGGTTCCCCTGTGCCAGCAGACACCTGAGCACATCACAGAGCTGCCCCAGTGATGCCAGAGCCTGAGCTTGGCATGTGAGCTGATCTACCGGGCATCACAAAGGTGCAGTGGAGCAGGAAGTGCTGGTTTTGAGGAGTAGGTAGCCAAATATCCACTCCTACAGGAATATCCAGTGATGCTTCTCAGCTAGCAGGGCTTTGCTGGGATAACTTGGGAGGGCACTGCCCCAGGCAGCCAGCAGAACCTGCAGATGCTGTTTTCCCCTTTATGAGCAGCCTGTGGATGGTTCTGCAGGCCCCCAGATCTTCTTCTCAGTCAAGAGGAGCTTTAGAGAGAGCAGAAAAGAAACATACTTTCACAGCAGGGAGGAAAAGAGAAAGATGAGGAGTGTGGCACTAAACAAGGAAGAAAATCTCTTGGGGGAAAAAGAAAAGTTGGCAGTGGGGAAAGCCAAGTCCAAGTACTAGCCTGTGGGTTGTACAAATTATCTGTGCAATTAGGATAACAGCTTTCATGGCAGTTATTGTGGAAGAAATACCATAAGACTCCAAGAGACTCAGCAGAAAAGCAACTACAGAAAAGAAAAACAAAATGATACACAGATGAGAAATCCCATCCCCTGTTCTTCCAACAGATCATGCTGCTGATTATGTGGTGATTTTCTTATGTCTTCTTTATTTTTCTTTCCCTTTCTAATCAAGAGTTTTCTCTCAACTTTTTTTCCCCCTTTTTGTTCTGTATGCATAAATCATTAAGGCTGGCACTGCCTTATTGACTTCATCTGCACTAAGAAATCTTGTGCAAAGTAGTACATGATATAGTGGCAACATCTGAACCATATTTCACATGAATGCTCATATATCATTGTTTGTAACACTGAAGTGCACGATTGCTGAAGACAATTACAAATTACCCTGTTGGAGGGATAGTGAGGCTTATATTGTGTTGTTGCATGTTGTTCTAACTGGAAGTTTTCTTCACTGGTGCAAGTATGACCCCTTCCCTGAGCACTATGCTGCATGGCCAGACATATGGATTCTATCCTTGCTGTCTTTATGGTGCAATACCAAAATATGCTACAATACCTGACATAACTCCAACTGAACCAGCTCCAGAACTGGGAACAGTTCAGCTGCATCAGCACAGTGGTATGCCCAGGCTAATTAAAATAGGGCAGAGGCTGCACTGATACAGCTATATTGTTCCTGAAACTAAGATACTATCTCAGCCAAGAGCTGCACTGTGCAATACAAATACACTCTCCTAAGACTGGTGAGAGATATATGGATATGTTCTTTAAGATTCAGAGACAAGCACCTATGTAATAAATTTCACCTTACCTACCTGTTTTAAATATTGGCACAATCCTAAAAGATTTTCATCTTTCCTCCCAGGTTTTCCCCTACATTCCTACAGCTGCTGAAGAAAAACCAAAGCCCAGAATGAAAAGTGACTCGAGTAGGGAGTTCAGAAAAGTTCTCATCCAGTTCTTGTAAAATTCTTGAACAGAAATTGTCCAAACTTTCCCACTAATATTAGACATTATCCCTTGTTCATTACTGTCAAAAACGTGGCCATTTTCTCAAAGCTGACCATTTGTTCCAACATAAGCACTGACTTAGTCCTTTTAGTCTATTAAAGATCTCCTCTCACTGTTCTTATCTCTGCTGGCCCTAATTATTTTTGCTCCTCTTTTCAAGTTTTTATAATGTGTTGTAAAATGAATTTCTTATGCATATTTTTATAAGAAACTTCCTTTTTTCTTGCACTTGCTGTTTTTAAAATATCAAAGCTTCCTTCTACATACTCTGTGCTACTGATGCTACTGGAGGCTTCCAGCTATACAGAACTTTACTCAGTTCTTTTCCCTTTCATGATCATGGCTTGCTGGCTGTTTTCTGCCTTCCACCCTATGAAAAGCTGGCTTTTCCTCTTCCATGTCCTAGATATAAATGATTGAGCCTCTTAGCTCTTTTTGCATTGAACTGAAGCAAGTGATGCTCTCTGAATATGTTTATTGAAGATCCCTTCAGTTTCTCTGTTAGCGTCAGATAGCTGGAGCTTTCCAGTGGATCCAGGCTCAGCACACTCAACAGAACCAACAGAACTGGCTGCAGGAAAGAAAATATGACAGACCCAAAGCACTGTTACTGGCCACTGTGTGACTGCCTGTAGAAGCCACTTGGGAAATTTAAAGCAAATTAAAATACCTGCAGAAATTCTTCAATTGGTGAATGGTTTGGTTCAACCATTAAATGAGTCACCAGAGTGCCTATCTAAAAAGCTGATATTTCTAACAAATCTAATTAGGATCAATAGCTTTAGTCTCAGAGGAGAGCTGTCATTAAGGACTGCCAGGAGATGGTACATAAGAAAAATCAAAAGTAAACCCAACCATTTCCCGTCCATTCCAAATCTGTTTATCTATACCAAAACCCCTTTCCTTTTATTTGCGCTCAGAAAACAGAAAACACAAGAAATTCTGTTTTCAGATTTGCTCTTTGCAACACACTAGCAGTGGAGATTTACCATTGTTAAGGTGTGCACTTTTCAAAGGACTGAGCTTGTTTCTAGAACCTGACCTAATAATGCTCATCTTCTTTAGAAGCTTAATTGTCTCCTAGAGCCAGCAAGCAACAACTCTCCACTGCCCCACACAACTCTGTCTGGGCAGCTCCACAGGCATGGCACCAAGTATTAAATAAGAGATGTACTGAGCAAATTTGTCAATAAAACACAGCTGGACAAGCTGGCATCTGGAGGTGGATAGTATACAGGCAAAACAAACAGGAAGTGTATTCGATTAGGTAGGGTTTAATTTATTCATCTTTACCTGCAATACTTTTATAGGCAAAAATTTTGCAAGTGCGGTCTATCAACGCAACAATGTGGAGAGAAGGAAGGGAAATACATTTCTGACTCAGAGAGTCAGAGAATGTATCTTATAATCATTAGGCTATTTCAGGGGAGCAGTTATGTAATTACCTAATCGAGGAACCCCCTCAAATACATGGCATTACCCTGGCAGCAGCCCAGGTCTCCTGGCCCATGCTTTGCTTGCGTGTGTGTTCGCATGCTTCCAAATTTAAAAGCAGCACGGGGAATTGCATCTGCCTGTACTTTAACTTTCTTGAGAAAGGTTAGATAGTCACACCATGTGCATGAGAAGGTAGGGGCAGAAAGGAATCCTCTTCCATGTCAGTCACAGTATCAGATTTTCCTAGCACATCCTGGGTGCCACCTGCACCCAGGGGAGCAGGAAGAGCCAGGCCCGTGCTGGAGGTCTGCTCTCACATCTGTCAGCTGAGATGCCATGCAGTACCTCTCCTCAGATGATCCCACCAGTACAAGTCTCCTGGGGTAAGCCCTCAGGAAGGAACATGAGCCAGTATTCCCAGGGGAAAGCATGCATATGTGTAGCTTCATGAGAAGGAATTTCCTGTCGCTTGACTTGCCTCGTCTCTACCACCAGTCCAGGCAGAAAGCTCTCTTTCTACCTGCATTATAGCTGAAATGGTAATTGTTGCCTTATTTCTTCCTGAATGATCCTTTACAGAATTACTCGTGTCCTCATCATTTACTTCATTGCAAGTGAAATAAAATCAGGCATTTTCATTTGCTCTCGTAAGGAAGGCCCACAGATCTGTAAAAAATTTCATTGCCCTAGTCTGAACATTTCCCCTTCGTGTCCTCTGATTGTATTAAATATACTTCATTAACAACAATAACACATCAGGACGTAAGAGTGGTATCTCCCATCAAGCATAATAAATCTTGTGCTCATTTCCAAGAACTAGTCTTTCCTTCCCTTCTTTGGTTTTTTATTTATTGTTTGTTTTGTTTTGAAGTTTGGGTGGGTTGTGTTTTGGTTTGTTTGGGTTTTTTTTGCTTTGCCTCTTAATAATTTTTTTTTCAAGCCTACTTAATTGGATTTTTGGGGGGAGGGGAGGACATTTTTGGTGACATTTTTCCAATACAGGTCTTCATTAAGAGAAAGAAAAACTAAAAAAGGCTGCCTAAAACCAGCTTTGCAGCTATCTTTGACCTTCTTTGTGTAGCCACTGCCAAAAGTAACTTCTGCCGTGCAGCTCAGTAATCACCCAAGAGCTGCAGCACGTTTAAATTGATCTGCAGATGATGGGTGAGAATAAGTGAACTAGACATAAACACAGAGGCTGAGTGAAAGAACAGGCAAGAGAGAGATGTCCTCAAATAGATCATACAGGTCAAGTCATGCAAGTGCTTTTATTACTGCTGATTAATTCTGTCGGCTGTTATGTTAATGTGCTGCATGGCATGAGCGGGCACCGAGCAAAAGTACAAGGAAGCTGAGACTATTTTCTAAATAAGGATGTGGCCCAGACTGCTTGAAATTGTGTGTGTCTGTGCCTGGCAGAGTGATGATGGATGTTAACAGGATGAGAATGAAATCTCTATTGCTGTGCTTTGGCAGTACAGATACATCTCTCTCCAGACTCAACGAATGAGAGGCAGATTGTTGGCTTTTTTTTATTGCCAACCCCAAGCCTTTAGAGATCCTGAGACCATCTGACACCATGTATTTTTTATAATAATAACTATGGATTCTGGTTTTGGTTGCCCTTTATTTTCTGGACTGACAGCACTTCTTTTTCAGTTATCCTACTTCCATAAGGGCTAGAACTATACTTCATAAAACAGAAAGCTAAAACCTTGCTGTGTGCCAAGAACTGGGATCTTGGGAAAATTACAGGCTGCACGAGTTTCTGATAACATTATGCATTATGTAACTTATCTGTAAGGTCAGACCTCAGGATGGGAAGCACAGTGATGTGCGCAAGCTGGGACAGGCTTCACAGATTCAGCACGCAGGAAAAGAGCACCTGAAAGGCTTTGGGAGGTAGTTGCAACACCAGCCTGGCATTTCAGCCAAGGAGTTATTTAAGAGAAGGTGAGGACTGTCAAAGGCATAGGCAGAGCAGCACATGGGCTGCTGGAAGCAGCTGCCAGCTTCCCAGTGAGAAAATCTCCCACAGGCAGTGGTGTGGAAGCTCACCAGAGTGGCCTTTTCCCCAGGATGCTTGGAAAGCAGCAGCTTTGTTTCCTGGGAGCTGCATCCCTCCCTGGGAGCCAGGCTGGGAGTGAGGCTGGGTCCTTCTGGCACTGTGGCACCTGCTCTGGGCTGTCTGTCACCCACGGCCATTTTCACACACGTCCTCCACTCCTCTCCTCTCCTGAAAAACAATGCATGTGCATAGCTGCAGTGACAGGAGCTCTTCCACTGCTGTAAGTGGTGAGGGTTTTATCCTTAAGGAAGCACTTTTCCTCACCACAGCTCTGGCACGGCTCAAGCCAGCACAGCCCACCTGGCTTTCCTGTGATGCGGGATTCCCCTGCAGATGTACAGAAAAATTCCCCACTTCAGATGTGTGTCAGGGACTTGAAGTGCTGCCTGCAGGGCCCTGAAGGAGTTGAACCTGGTGAGATTTATGGCATGCTGAGGAGGGGACAGCCCCTTAGGGCTGGGAGTCAGGAGGAGGATGGTGCTCCCTCTGCCTCTGCTTAGAAGGGCTGTGAGAGGGAGGCACGGAAGAAACTCTCCACTGTTCTGGGCCACTGTGCACAACTGTCCCCCAGGAGCCGTAGAGCAAGTCCTGAAGGTAGCAACACGAGAGAGCCACAGGACATGGCTTTCCTGTGGGCTCCTGAGCCAGGGAACCCCCTTGTCATTCCAGCATTGCCCATCTCCATGGGTTCTCCCCTCCTGCTGCAGCCTCCAGATTGCTCACTGCTCCAGCAAGGCCACAGTCCCAGCAGCCCACGGCTGGGGACCCTTGTGTGGCTATAGCCCAGCTGGGAGCCTGTCCTGAAGAGTGACGAGGGGCTGGGGTGCTAACAGGCTGAAAGTAGTTTCAGATTGTGCCTTGAAGAAGAGTTTGTGTTCTTCAAAGCTTGTTCACTTCTTCCAAGTACGCCAACTAGTCTAATAAAATGATTTGTCTCCCCCTAGAAGCCTTGCCTTCCTCATAGCCACAGTAAGAACCATCTGATATTGAGAGACACTCTTGCAGTGAGTATTGTGGCATTTATTTGGGTGTCTGCTACTGAGAGCACCTTGTCACAGGAGACCTCTCTGGCTTTTAGTAGTATTTTGCATGGGCTCATGGTTTTGTGAGGGAAACTCAGCACTGACTAATGCCTTGCTACCTTTTCACTCGCCATTTGCTTTGTAAAAGCTGCCCCATGCCCAGCAGGCTGCATTTCAGCCCCAAGCAAATATGATTGGTCAAGTGGTGCAGACAATGTGAACATCAGGTCACTGGAATCTGTTTTCATCAACACTAATGCCGTTTAGTATGCAATCCTTTTTCTTCATTTCCCTGTGGCTATTAGGAAATTATTTTTTGTCTGCTTAAGTATGGATATGGTTGTAGATCAAAGAAGAATCACATTATTTGATATAAGTAAACATATATATCTGTATAAATTATTTTAATAAAAAGATATAAAAATAATTTTGTGTACTAATCTCCATGCAGGGAAAAAAAAGAAAGAATGGGTATACAGCTGGAAATGAAGATGTTGCAAAAAGCTCCCTTCTTTCTGAAATTTTCTGAGATATTATACATTGCTGCTCAGTATGCAAATAAAAAGCATGTCTTAGATGTGGGTAGTTTTGGTGCCTGACACCTGGTAGATAAGTATATTCTTTGTATATTTGTGAAAGGATATTCTGATAGCTTTATTTTGTCTTCCTTCTCAGAAAGGGGGCTGGAGAGACTGGATTTGTGTGGCAGGAAATGAAAAGCAGGCTTGAGGGAGAAGGATGGAGACTGAGCAGATGAGACTATGACCAGAAGGCTGAATGCTGACAAAAATGGGAAGTAACCCCATGCTCTGGCAGATGTTGGAAGAATTAATTTAGCAGCTTTCAGTGCAGCTAGAAGTGGTGTTAGTTTTTCTAAGTTGTTCAACAGGCTGGAGCTGTTCAATAGGCTGTGTGGAGGAAGGCAACTCCAAACTGCTGTAGTAGGAGCATGTAGCACTGATGGGACACAGCACAAAAGAATAGGAGTGAAGAATTACAGGGTGAGAGATCGCATTGTGTGATGGAGATGCTGGGTGTTATCAGGAGACTGAGTCAATGAATTACTCAGAGGATGGTCTTGTCTTCCACCTCATCTCTTCTGTGCCTGTGATGTTTCTCCAAATTCAGCTTCAAAAACCTTCAGCCTTTTCGTGCCCAATGAAGGGTCAGTGAGTAGGCTGAGGATGGAGCACATCCTCTCAGAAGCTGGGGAAAGCCAAGCTGGGCCATTTCCCCCATGCTATCCTGTCATTTGGCCCTCTCATCCCTTCCAGAAGAGGGGTAGCAATGAAATTTGCTGCAAATACCAAGGATCTTGGCACTGCCAAACCCTACATCAGCAGCAAGTGATCTTTTTAACCGCTTGACTTCTCTTGGCTTTGGTAGAAGGCAGTCAGAAGTACCTGAAAGTAAAAGGAAGGTAAAAGACCTTTTGCTGCTGACAACAAAAACCCATCGCACTGCCGATCATTTTTGCAACTGAAAATAGGCTCTGAATATGTGATAGCATGAAAACTCTTTTCAATAGATACCATGCCCTTTCTGGGTACTTGACCCCTTTCTTCTGGAAGACTACTTCTGTTTTTCTTATGCCTCCTTTGTAGCCCCATTTTTAAGGGAACAAGGCTTAGCTAACCTCAGATCTCACATGTGTGGGGGAAAAGCCTTGAAATCTGATCTGCCTAAAGAAAACATAGCCTAACTCTTAGAATTCATTTCAGAATATGGACTTCTCGGCCTGCCAGTGAAAGAGTAACAGAAGCAGAAGGGAAAATGCATGTTTTAAACCGACAACCTGTGTGTTTTATTCCTAATGCAAAAAGACAAATTGCTGCATGAGTAAGCATGCACCAGAATGTGATTAAATCTAAATCCAGAGCACTCACCTTCTTCACAGCAGGAGCCTGCACAGAATTCTACTCTGAGTGTTTCTGTCTGTTTGTGGAAAAAATAGTTGGTATCTTGTCAGAAAGCCAGGCCAGGCAACACGTGCAAAGCCTTTTACCCAGATATCTATTTGTTTCAATCCTCCACAACATAAAATTTGAATTTCTAGTGAAACAGCCTCAAAAGCATCCGGAAAATACTTTGGGCCACACTCAGCTCTTTCACTCAGCTTCAGAAACATCAAGCGTAGTACCACAGTGCAGTTTTATTAGTTTTCAAATGTGTACTTGGGCTCTGACACTTGATCTTCTCAAGGAAAGGCTTGATTGAAATGAGATTTGTTATCTCATGCAAAGGGAAATAAGACTTTGGAATCACTAATGAAAATTGTGAAAGAGAATTCTGAAATAGAGTCTGCTAAATGCAATGAATTAATGCAAGGATTCATTTTTGGTGGATAGTCATGTAACAAAATGCAATTTGGCTCACCAGCTGTCAAAAAAAGGCTTTCAATTTCTGCTGTGAGCAATAAAATACTAATACAGATAAACAAAGTAAATAGAGCCGTTAAAAATTAGCACTAACGTAAACAAGAGGAGAATCAGACACAAAAGAAGAGATATAGTAATTTGCCTCCTCAGAAAAAGATGTAAAAGAACAGTATCATTAATAAAAAATTTTTAGAACACTTTCACTATTCATCACTAATGGCTATTTAGTGATGTAAAGCTTCTATAGTATGTAGTATGGCAGGAAGCTGACTCTAGGCAACTACAGATCTGGGGAAGAAGTCTATGGAGGCCAATGGATACATATCACAGAAGCTCTATTTGTGGCAAAGGCCATTAGCAGGATGATCCCATAAACCTCAGACTAAGATTATTTCAGTGAAAAATTGCCATTTGGTTCGCAAAGTACTTCACAGCAGCACCAGATGATTCACAGGCAAAATTTTCTTTGACACCTACAGTAGCTTGGCTGAGTAAAAACTGAAGTATAAATCAAAGACAGAAAGTCCGGTAAGCAGATCTCGTTTCTCATTCTGTGTGATGACGCTTGTCTTGCTTGATTCCTCACCCGTAAATTGGTGGAGCTCCATGTGAATTTTTGAATAGGAGTTTTCAGGGAAAATCCCGGGTGCTGCAAGAATAAGTAGGTGCTTATTTCACCCTGAGTCAGCCCTCAATCTTATCTTCAGAAAGTCTGGAGGCATTGCTGATGGCTCCATCTTTCATTCAGTGGTGGCCCAAAGCCTGACCACCTCTGAGCAGAGGGACCAGGACCTCTGTCACCAGCTGTGCTGGTGGGCACCTTTTCCATGTCAATGTCCCCAGTGCTAGTGAGGGGAGAGGCTCTGGCCCCCTGCCAGGTTAGGCATTTCCCTGCCTGAACAGGGGTGGCAATGCTGGTACCCCAGTGGAAACTGATTCACCCGCTGTGGTTTTTCTTGTGGAAAGTTTCAGACCAAGCTGTACATTACAGTTCAGTGATCATTGTATTTGTATTTAGTGCCTTCAGCTGCCCTTTTGAGAGTAAGCCTGTGCCTTCTTCACCTATCACAGGTTATGGCTGAACCGGGTTTTAAACAAATAGTTGCCAGGCAAGGATTTCCTTCTATTATTTTGCTGCATCCTTCAAGTTTCCTTAGTACTAGCAGAAGCAAAGGTTTTGGCCAAAGTTGAAAGAAATAATGTGAGATCCCATCACCATTGAGTTTTGGTATCTTGAAATAGTTTCTTTCCTTTTACATCTCTGCTTGCATGCGTTTCAGAAGTAAAATTTAAGAAATCATCTAGGCTTACAGATTGCTCCAAATCAAGAATCTAAATATTTCACTTTTGTGATTGCAATTCTGATTTTCTACAGTTATAATGCCCTGGAGACTAGATCTGTACCAAGATTTAAACAGTAGCATAAGATGTGTTGGAGAAAAACAGAACTAGCAGAAAAGGATGTGCGTTCTCCATGTCTGGCACTAATAGAAGGGCTGGCGAACAGCTTCTGGGCTACTTGGTTTTGACAAAAATCAAAGTGGTAAGTCAAAAATATGGACTAGACCATATGTCAGATGTTAAGACCTAAGGTGGAGTAAACAGACCATGCTTGAATCCAGGTTCCTACTTAACATCTTAACACTTGAAAAATGGTGTGCGTGTGTGTATATATATATGTTTTATTTTTGATGGAATCAACTTTGTCCTCTCATTTTTGCCTGTTGTTTGTTTAACCTAACTCTATTACATAAGATATAAGAAGGGCATGGTTTGTTGAGAAGGAAAGGTAAACAAATGATGTTTAGAAGATGTTCAGTGCACACAAGGCCGGAGTTTATTCGTTTCTTCCTGTAGCAGCAGCAAGACTAATAAAAATGCATTGCTTCTGCTTACAGACCTTGTCTCAACTGCTGCATAATTGCTACTCTCTAAATACCACATTCTGTGCTCTGTTAATATCATGGCCTTTTGATGCTGTAATCATTAAAAATAAGAGATAAGAATTGAGATAAGCTTTCTCAAAAGTAGGAAAAATACATGTCTTCTTCAGATCACACACAGTTTTTCTCAATTTGGTCTTGGCATATGCATGTGTTTTTGAAGTACTTAATGCCAGACAGAATCTGGATAAATCTTATTTTTGTCAAGGTGCCATGGAAGAATCGGTAAGGCGAGATGCTGAAATCAATACCACCCAGAAAGAGGCAGTTTCCCATCTCACAGATACCTACGGAGCCAGGTCAAGTTCTCTCCTGCACATCTCTGCGCTGGCACATAAGTCGCCTCCTGCTGAGGACAGCCAACGCAAGTAATAGTCCTGAAGGATAAAAAGGAATTTCTTATTAGGCTACAAGTGCTACAGCATTGTCTGAGATGGTGGAGTTTGGTGGTCTGATGCTTAAAAGTAAATTGGGCTCTGATCTACCCATTTATGTTTCGTTATTAGCCTGGATCAGACATCATGTAAACTTTGGCTGTAGGGCCATTCCACCTGGTTCAGTGTCTTAGCTCATGCCTGGGTGCTGAACGTGACACAGTTACGGTGCTGCTAGGTTGGTAAACCAGCTGGAAAACTGGCTGGATGGTGTTGGGGGTGATTGTGAACCAAAGCTGGGATCACTGTGCAAGCTGATGCCTGCTGATGCCCACGTTCCCTCTTGCTGAGGACTCGAAAGAAGAGGCTGAACATGACCTTTGGAGGACAGTGTCTGCTGCTATCCTTCTCTCCTTGCAGAGAAGAAATACACTTGATACCTGCCATAGCTGCAGCTACAAATCTGCTTCATAAATGTGTTGTCACTAGACAGGGCTTTTTTAAAAAGTAGCAGTAATCAATTTGCTGTGTTTAAGCTTGACAGACTTTTGTGGTCAGTGTGTTCTTAGGGGAGATGAGGTTTCCGGGATGTTGTTACTGGAATGCTGCAGCTGTGCTTTTAACTCTTGCAGGACTGGAATCACTTTAGTTTCCTGTTCCTCACCCAGCAGCTTTCACGTGGGATGTCATAATCAAGGTGCTGGAGAGCCCTCTGGCTTAAAGGTGCAGTAGAGCTCTTAAGCTTGGTGCTGAAGTGCTGCATTGGGTCAAGATAATGTATAATAACTCCTTGGGGAATCATATTTTAGCTGCCTAGAGTTTCTCAGATAAGAAACAATTAATTAATAAATAATTCAAAAAAGTGAAGATTTCCATTCAACATCTGCCTTTTAACAAGATTGGAAGGTTGCTATGCACCAATATATTCATGTATCCTGCAAATACCACAGGATGGGGGTTCACACCATAAGCAACTCTACCATGAGTTAACTACTCATTAGTCACTCTGTCTTATCAGTTTATTTTCCTTCTTCCTAGAAGCTGTAGTCATCCAGTTGTCTAGCAGACATTGGATCTCACTAAGTTTTCAGCTCACTGAACCAAAAGTACTGGCGTTTCTTTGTGTAAAAATGAATGTAATACTTTCTGCCCATTCTTGGTAGCTGAGATGGAACCTCAGGAAGAACAGGCTCCATTTGAAACACATTTCTCTAAGGGAATGTGTTTGGTCTCGTTTTTGACAAGTTTCAAGTCATTACAGATCTACCGAAACGGAAAAGTCATAGAAAGGCTTGTAATTTAAAGCAAAGCCAAGCACTCTCTTGTACCAGCTCCTTGTAATGCTCCTTCCCCTTAAGCAACACCAGTGTTCTAGAATTATTTTTCCCATTTTCAAGTTAGCAAAAAAAAAAACCTTGTTAGGAGGGCTATTCATTTAGGGCTTGTCAACAGATCATATATTTAAAAAGTGAGCTTGAATTTAATTAAAGAGTGAATTCTGAAATTAATTAATTAAGTGGAATTGAACTGTTCGGTGAATACTGTTAAACACACCTCTGTGGCTACCACTACTTAATCCCTTTGGAAGAGAAAAAGCATCTATGTGAGATTTTAATTTAGTTTAACCAATCCACTTTAAAGAAAAATAAGAATTAATTTTCCTGGGTGTCCTCATTTGTACATTTTTCCTTCCTTGTTGCTTACAGTCTTCACTTGAAGCATAGTCCCCTGTTGTGGGACAGTTCTTATGCTGTTCAGATCCAGCCCCTTCCGACAGGGAGGGGTTCTGCAGTTACATATAAACATTGCAAAATGTGAACATCGCTGGAATATTTTTTTTGCATGTACAAAGCTTCACATTGAAAGCCATTCTATCTGCCTGTTGTACAGTTCAGCATGAGGAAGAGTGGCAAATTCCCTGAGCAGCTTGTGAAAAATGGAGGTTAAGCTCTCAAGGCCACTTCAGCCTTCCCAAAATGAGTTTCAATAATCTGTGAGACATCACGGAAGAATGAAAGGGAGTTTCAAAATAGCCTTACTTTAAATAAAAACATACTTTGGCAATGCTACATGAAATGAAAACTGACATGCTTGACCATCATATTGACATGTTCATCACACCCTCAATAGGCTGCAAATATCCATGCAGACTCAGTGCCAAAAGCTGGAGCAGACAACCAGATGTGGAGCAGACTGTGGCTGAGTCTAGTCACCCAGCTGGGATGGGGAGAAGCTGCTTTGCTGGGGCTACAATCCATCAGTTCCTCTCTGGACAACCCCAGCAAGAGGGACAGCAGCATCTCTTCTCCTTGTGGGATGTTTTGGAGGAGAGGTTTTCTTCTGTTGGCTGATGGAAAGCTCACTAGGGAGAGTGTTGTAGCAGGAGCACAAGGAATTTTAGGATGGGGAGTGGTGCTACAAAATATCAATTCTCTGCAATTATTCAGTGTCATGCAAACATGTGAAGCTGAGTTTGTGTTTACTGGATGCAAGTGTTCCAGCACATTCCTTGATCAGATGTCTGTACCTCAGGGAACTGGGCTTCTACTGAGATTTTGCATTACACCAATTTAAAATAGACTTCTATTAGAGCTGCATCTGACTTGTTTTAATTAATGACTATTTGGGCCAAACAATTTCCTTGCTAACATAATGCTAAGAAGCAACAGTTAGTCCAGTCCTGAGCAGATTTAAAATCTGATTTATTTGTCTGTGTGTATGTATATATATACAACGTCTGCATGCAGATGCCAAGACACAGCTCCAGACTAGCACAGGAATAATAGACATGATTACTGAAAACACACTGCAAGCAAACATGCTTAAAAACCTCAGAGAAGGGATTTTTTTTAATCTGTATTACAAAGGCCCCATTCTGCACAATGTTTTCTGAAGATGGTGGGAAATGTGAATGTTGGGAAATCAGTGCACCCATGCAGATCACCAGGTGTCCATGACCCACAACAAATGTGCCATTAGTCATTGGCCGCACTTGTTCGGCTCTGAGTTGTGATGAAATGATACAAGAAATATTTCAATTGCCCAGTTACAGTAAAATAGAGGCTAATGCCAAAAAAAGCGATTGACAAGAATGTAGTAATACCACCAGCTTAATTTTTGGGCAGCTAATGGTGTGCAAGGATGTCATTTAGCTCTGTGAACAATGCACGGCCCAAACTGAAGCTCTGGGGAAGCTGCACCCTCAGCCAAGGAGCCAGACTCCTCCACCTATCCCCTTCCTTAGAGCCCACAATTCTGTCAAGACAGTTTATACAAGAGTTGAACAGTGGAAGGTCACTGACTTTCTTTGTAAATCACCTGAGAGGAAATAGGATGGGTTTGGAGAGTTAAGGGAATGCAAACAAGCCAGGGAGAAAGAAACAAAAGAACTCAGAATGATGACTCTGAGGGAAAAAGGAACATTCTGAATAACATCAATTTTGTGATTGTCAAGAGACGTGTAAATAGTGTTCTGTAAATATTAGTAAACACTGAAATAAAGCTTCAGTCCTGAAGCACACAGTGCACATATGAACATATTGTGTTTAATGAATCAGAAATACCTATCTTAACACACACTTAAGGAGGGGGAAGTTTGACCCAAACAGTAAAAACTAAGTTGAAAAATTGCAAACTGAATTGAGAACCGAAAACTCACTCCTGAGCCACTGAAGAGTGGCATAGGGGACTGTGACACATGGGTTTATAGCTAGGGATATCTGACATTCCAGTTTCACTTCAGAGAGCTGCAGCCCTCTCAGCAGCTCCCTGCTGAATGAGGTATGCGCTCTCCTTCGTCTCACTGTCTCACCCTTCTTGTCTGCTTACACTGAAAACTCTTTCAAGTGTGTGTCTTTCCATGTAGTTTATATTAACCTCTTCCTTAACTTCATTTAGCTGCTGCTTGGAATAATTTGGTTTTGATTACTCTGAAAATTGCATAAGAACAGAAAATATCCCAATAGAAACAGGAGGAGAGAGCTTTTGGGCCAGAGCTGCTGTTGTGCTTTTTTTTCCAAGCACAGAAGTGCTTTGCTTTGTCTCAGACTAAGTGCCACCTTCCCCACATTAACGCATGCTGCCAACATAAAATCAGATTTATTTGCCCCACAGGCAGCAAGCTGAATCAAAAGTCACCACAGGGACAGTGATGCTAAAACATTTAATTGTAAACATAACATTGTTCTGTAGTGGGTCTCCACACTGACAGCCTGGGTTGGAGCTGACCTGAAGCACAAGGAGATGCCACACATCCTCTGTCTCCCTCCGGGCCGTGGGTGACACATCCCTGCTTATCCGGGGCCAAAGAGTGAGTGCTGGTTCCTTGGAGGAGATGGGTTTTACAGCTCAGCCACTGCCAGAGCCACCTCATCACCCCCAGGAAATGCTGTCATGGGTAAATGAACCCCATAAGAAGCTAAAGTCTGATTCTTGGTAATTCATGGGTGAATATGAGATTGCCCCAGCCCGGCAGACAGCGTGGGGCTGAGGTCCAGACACAGGGAGCAAAAATTACTCTTTCAGAAAACTGCAGGCTTTCTTCTTGCCATGAAATCACAGGCTCAGCCCAGCTATGCAGGAACCCAACATAATGGAGGTATTTTCTTGCACTGTATAATAAAGGGACAGCTGAGGGTGCAGACTTAATAGTGAAGTGACCTCCTGCGGTACTGTGGTGCCCCTACTGCACTCTGCTCTCTGCCAAATGGCTCTTGGGCATGATCACAGCTTGAAGGGTTATGGAAGAACATGTTAGTGAAGAAATGCTACTCACTCATATTATTCTGCACACGGAGGTGAGGCTTAATTTTTAAAGTTAAAATGTGTTGCTCATCTCATGATTTGCAAAGGGAGTTGGATGACAGATAACACACTTCTCCTGTCTGCACCCAAACTGTCTTATCTACACCCTTTGTGTTTTAAAAAATCTGACCCCGGGCTCTACTGTGCTATTTAGACTTTGCAAACAACAAAAATAGACACAAGAGCTATTTCTGCCTTTCACAAAGCAATTCTAGTATTTCTTAGCTTGAATCCTGAGACACATATTCCCTTCTCTCCCTCCCTGCTTCCTCTCTCTGCACAGGATCCACACCATTAACTCTGTGGTTTGAAACTGCATTTTTCTTACTCTCAGATTATTCTTATCCATCGTACAAAAAAATCCCTTTAACTGCTCCCCAGTTTTTCAGGCTCATCTCAGAGCACATATTTGCATAAATATCACTGTGGTGGTGCAGGAATCCTTTCAAAGGAATTGGACTGCAGAAGCCAGGTGCTTAGTTTCAAAATTTAAAAAAGATTTTGCATTTCCATGCAAATATGGCAACTGTAGCATTCACAAAGCATCATTTTCAATATAGCAAACAGGTAAGAAAATCTGCCTTTAGAATTCTTTTGCATCCTTTGTATTACAGCATGCTGTATTAAAATTGATTAAAAATGAAAATACAGAGGCATGTACCTTTGCATATGTATGTTTGCACTGTCTGCTCTAATATTCTTTCAAGCGAGTATAATACCATCTTTCAAAAAATTTCAACTAAGATGTAAAATGTCAAGTATTGATCATAAATGTTTATTAAACATTATGACAACTGTATCAAGGAAAAATAATAAAAATAAAGTCAATCTAAACCTATAAATCTAGACCTAAAGAAATACACATTTCTACTTTGCAAAATGAAAAATGTACTCTCCCCTTCTTCAGTTCTATATCCTACTTTATCCTACTATATCCTATGGTTTCTGCATAAATTATAAGTGATAAAAGGTACTGTCTGCATTGCCCATAATACATTATACAATCATCTATTTTCCAACAGGGAATACTCTAACACCTTCTTGGGTCATCTTTTTCTGAGCAGAGCATAATAAAGATAATGAGATGAGCTGTTTTCCTTGCAGATTAAAGTCAGGCTGGGAAGTAAAGGAGATCAAAATGTCCTTTCTTTTTCCTGCTAGGACCTCCCTGGGGACACCTCCTTTAAAAAAACTCCAGAGAAAGGACAATTAAATGCTTCATAGCACTTTTTAAACAGAAATTCTTGTTACGATGTGACAATATTCAAACTTATGTCCATTTTAAAAATGCAAAACTGAAATAAAACATCTGTTTTAACTTAATGCTACTGAATTTTGTCGTTTAGAAATTTAAAGACTTGGACTTTTGAATTCACATGTTTTTTCGAAAAACAAGTCCCTCCTCTTTCTCCCCCCACCTCAAAACCTCAAATCTGGAAAATATTTAAAGCAGCATGTAAATATTCTCTTTTTCCCCTGCTTCCCTCCCAGTCCCACTTTCCTGCTGTTTTCTAACAATTTCCAGTTGTAGAGAAGATATGCTGGTTAAACAGAATGGAAAAAAAAGTCATTATATACAATAAAGCCCAAAGAACATACAGGTGTTTGCACTTGTGTGTCTGTGAGAAAGATCTTCTCTAATCTTCACGTCTCCTCAAGAGATACAGACTTTGAAATAAAATGCCTCAAGCCAAGTATTCATCTCCCTTATGTGTCTTGGGCCAAATGCATCAACTGGGCTGATTCTCTTTATAGTTAGAGCTGCACTGAGGAAGCATTTCTGCTGTCTGAGGGGAACCTGTGGTGTGGTAACTAAATCTGTGGAATAGGAACCATCCACCTTAAATAGGAATAGCAATATTTCCATCTCTACAGTGCTCTGAGATTCATGGAGGAAACAGAACTGTAGAATAAGATTTCACTACATGTTTGCTTTGCAATTACTGATGCCCACAGTACAGAGGGTTTTAGCACTCACAATAAAGTGCAAAGAAAGAATAAGTGAAAAAATAAAGGGTTTTTTTGTTAAGTACAACTATTTCTGAAGAATTGCCACAGCTGTTCTTCATGTGTCCCTTGTTAACCTGTTGCCCTGCATCTGAGAATGAGATGACTCCATGTGAAACTGTGTTCATTTGTTTGAGCCAAAGTCCCCAGGAACAAGCAGTGGTCACCTGGAAAGTAAGGCTTTAAATGTTTCACTTTCTCTCTCCTGGCTTGGGTGACACTATAACTGGGAGGAATGGGTAGGTCCATGGGGGTCACTGTGCCATCTGCATTACTTGAAGGAAATTCCTACCATGTGTCTTTTGGCCAAAGAAACTGACAGTGCCTTCTTCCAGGAGAAAGATCATCCTTGTTAGCAGCAGAACAGTAAATGTAAATGTGTTGCACTAAGTATTTCCTACAGCACAAAGAGCTGGAAGGGTGAGTTTCTTACTTAGCCTCCTGGTCAATACCACGGGGGTCTTCGTACTATGTACATCTCATTTCAGAACAGCAGAATGCCATGTGCCCCCCTTTGGAGGAGCATTTTAGCAATAATACTCCTGGGCTCTTTGTTAGTCTTGAGCTATTAGTGGGTATATTCATCACATATTTTGCTTCAAATGCAAAATTATTCCTCTGCGTTGCATAATCTGTTAGTACTGAACTTTTCTTGACTAAGCTGGCAGGGCCAGGGGAGGATTAGCAGAGATAGCACAGACTGTAGCTTTCCTTCCTGAAGTGGGATTGTTCTTTTTCTTTTGTTACAGCTGAGATAATCCGGACTTCTGTTCCAGCCTGTGCTAGCAACCAACAGGCACAGATGGACAGTCCGGTACCTAGAGACTGGTGGACTGCAGAGGGGAATTAACCACATTTTTTCTTTTTCATGGATCCACGAGGCTTATAGAGAGGAAAATATCTGACATGGCTTGCTGTGATAGCCCAAGCTCCTTCCCAGTAGGTTCTATTTGTTGGCTCTACTATTATGTGGACTTCACGGTCAGTTTCAGCTGGGGTGGTGTTTGGAAGTTAATTGGTTTTTATTTAAAGCAATTTTATTGTGCCGTGACAGCCATTCATATGCTGTCTAAGATGGATTGGTATATTCATGGATATTCTGTTCCAGGGAAGTTTGTGTTTTACAGTTCAATTCAATGAGTCAAGCTTCAATCCACTACTGCATGAGTTTTCATAACAGCATGGACTGCAAAAGCCCCACAAGGAAAACATCCACCTAATCTAATGGCAGCTGAACACATAATACTGTGGAAATGGCCGGTTGTCTCTGAAAATTAGTGGCAGGTAGTAGTGATTTTTACTGGCTGTAACTTCCCTTTGAAATTTAAAACGCTGCCAGTCAAAAGTGTCAATCTCTGTTGCCATTTAATATTCTGAAATGTAGTTATTTTCCCAAAAAGGCAGTTCAATTCTAACTGTCTTTCAACCCCTGTCCACTGGAGTCACTGGCATTCCAGAGAGAGAAACAGAGATCAGGGTTTTGCCCACAATCATCTACCTTAAATGATCTACCTACAATGATCTACCTTAAAATGCCACTTGCTGCTGCTGGTGAGTGTCAGTAAAGGCTGCCACTGAACTAGCTCTATATTTAATATGACTTGCTACAGTAGACAAGGACAAATTACTCCGGAAAGAGTGGCTGAAACGTGCTCCTGGGGTTTTTATGGTTGCATGGTGTAATCAAGCCCTCGGCAAATCTGTTGCCCTACCAGTATTTTTCCAGTTGGCAATTCTTATATAGATTTGTTCCAGCTCTGAACAGAGATATACTAAGACTGGAAATAGTATATTGCACATATATCTCTAAATCTGAAAAGGTAATTCTGCTGGATTAATAGCCTGATGTAGAAAAAGGTACAATGTTTTTCTGCAATGTTGTAGGTGATGGTGAATGCAGTAGAACTGCTCTGTAGAACTTAAATTTTTAAAGGCCCATTATAATTGACAGAAATTGGAAAAAAAATCTTTCTAATTTTAGATTGCAAAATATGGAATTACATATTTAACACCTCCAAAATTGTGCTGCAGACAGATACATTTGTGGAAATGCAGACAGGTGCATGGTATAGGGGCCATGGCATATTTCTTCAATTAACCAACAATTGTGCATGCCAATCTTCATAGTGTTTGAGTGTCTGCTTTGCAAGAGCCAGAAGCAGGTATTGAAGATGTGGAGAGCCTGTGCTTTCTATTCATATGGCTTTTTAAGGTTGAGTGCTTGGAAATCTTGTAAAGCCAAGGCTTGGAATCTCAGGTATGCCTTTTTGTGCCTCTGAAGAGTTTAAAAATACCAGCTCCCAAGCTGTGCAAGCAGCTGGGTTTTTCTTAGATTCCCTTATTACAAATTAAACTTCGTGTGTGTATTAATTAAAATTTGTGAACTGATTCATTAAATATTCACACTGTTCTTTGAAAAAAAGAAAACCTCATGGTGTAAGTCTAGATACTTTTAAGTACTTTGTAAGGCTTATAGCAAGCAGCTGCTGAATCACTGTTGCAATGAAAAGACTAAAAACAACTGTCATTAAAATAAAGTCAAGGTAATCAACACATTAAACTGTTGAATACCTTTCAATATACCCACTGTTAAGACATGGAGTACCAATCTAGCAAACATGCATAAGTTTGCTTTATTCTCATTATTCTCCATGTGTCCATGCCAAAATAGAACTGCTCCTTGTAGTAAAGTTAGACAGTCCTATAGGGGCTCATAGGAGTCTGTAAGATCAATGTCTTAGATTTGAGATGTTTTGTTTCGTTTCAGTGACAGCTAAGTGGATAAATTGCAAGAACTTAGTTCAATTGCTTGGCTGGTAAGCAAGAACCTAGATATTTCACAGTTCTTTATTACTAATAGCTACTATAAGTTTTGGGGGAGGTGGATGATCTAAGAATGAAGATTTGCATCTGGTGATGAGACCTTGGGATGGAAACAGCAGTAGCCACAACTGTGCTAAAAATGTGTTTAGAAATATTCAGGTGTTTATTAACTTTTCCTAAATTCCTGATACTGGGGTGTATCTGTTGTATTAACAGGATATTGATCCTGAATATGTGATCACAGGTTAACTATGGGCCATTAGTAACTCTACCGACCATTTCAGTACTCATTTGGTTTAAACTGTGTGAGCTGACTAGTTGTTTCAGGTGATGTGATGCACTTATTCTTGATCAACAAATGGTATGTTATAGTTTGCACTTCATTGAAAAAATGAGATTTTTGATCCTTTACACTGTGTAGTACTTGTCATATAAAGTTTAAATTAATCGTATGCAGTAATTCTTAAATTTATCATCAAAACCTGTGGGATCAGTCCAAGATAGAAGAACAAGGTAGAAGATACCAAAACAAACTTTCTCCATGTATGGCTCCATTTTCTACTTTGTGCAAGTGAAAAGTGCTCAGCCGTGAACAGAGCAGCAGACAACCAAAAGGAGAAATAAAACAATCATGATAGGTTTTCTCAGGAATTAAAACAAAAATTCTCACAGATTACTACTCAGATTTCACAAGTGAACGTTGACTTAAAATATCTGTGCACTTATTCTTTCAACCCCCTGTGAACTCGTTATTGGTGCTTTCATGAATACGTACAATACTAGAGAATAAAATCTCTTTTGAGAGCAATTTGTGGAGTTTCATAAATGTCACTGATTAAGATCTTTGCTGTTCCTGTGTTAATCTAAAAAATTTTACATCAGCAATATTTGAATAGAAGCAAAACAGGAAATTAATAAAACTCCATGAAAATCTTTTGAGGGTATGTTACCTAAGCTGTGAATCAGATGAGGAACTTGTCTAAACAGATTAATTTCAACGGTACATAGCTTATACAAAGTCATAATGATGTACACATACCTTACCACAGCCAAAGTACTTTTGTTCTTTGAAAAGCTCTATTAGATGTAAAAATCTGCAGAGACAAGTTGGTGAGCAGCCCCTTAGCCCCCGGGATACTGCAAACACCAGTAAGTGCTGTTAGCAAACTTTGGGTGCCACACGTGGCCGCACTGGCCGGAGAAAGGAGTAGCCTCTCCTCAAAATATCCCATCTGAAAGGAGAGAGTGCTTGCTTGCTGTTTTTTTGGTGTGGTTTGTTGTTTTTTTTTTTTGGTGGAGATTTGGATGATTCAAACTCCAGACATTTGAAGAAAAGAAAAATGTTTGAATGCTTTAGGAATGAGTCACAATGCAATTTTAGATCTGTCTTTTGGCATGACAAAGTATCCATTGTAGAGAAAGGATTTCCTGATCTCAAAAATGCTACTGAATCATTGGCCTACAAAAGCAAACTTTTTTTTTTGCAAAATCTCTGCCATTAAAAAATATCTTTTTAAGCTTTCCATTCGAGACACAGCTTGGGGTTTTTTTTGTCAAGCACTCTCAGGAGTATTTACTCTGCATTTTCACTGTTGTAAGTTCCTGTTGTCAGACTGCTTGGAAAGGAGAAAGAAGTAGCAACTAACTTTTCACAGGGGGCAGGCAGAAAGATTTGGAATTTGCTACCTGGGGACCATTACTCTAATTTTCTTGAGTTTCTGATTTTAACCAGCCTGTATTTCTTTTCCACTAAGTCTTATTTTTATGATGATCTTGCCTAGCTTTAAAAAAAAAGGAAAGAAATGTGGAATGCTTACCTATTAACAAATGAAATGAGAATGTAGTAAAAGAAAACAAAAGTAATAAAAGAAAACAATAATAAACAAGTAAACAGAACAAAATGTAATGAAATTTTGTTTGTGTATTTTAGAATAAATGAAAAACATCAGAGATCTTGATTTCCCTTCTAAAATTGCCCAGAGGTTGCACAGTGTGTCATGCATCAATTTTGCACTATATTTTTACACTTAAAACATGTGTGTGTGTAATGCATGCATGCATTTTAATTTGAATATTCAGAAGTTCAGTATGTTCAAAACACTAGCACTGGATAGTTTAAAAAATGTCATCCTTTTGTCTGTTGTTCATTCTCAAGCTAGGATATGGGAAAAACAATAAAGTGATTCTACCACTCTGGGAAACGCTGTCAATATTTTTGCTTAACAACAGGCTGGACAGTCCTCTCCTGAGATAAGTTTTCTGGTTTTTATTGGTACGTTTATGCTACTTAATTGCATTTTTTGCATTTTGCCTTTATACATTTAACATCAAATAATGACTTGACTTACTGGTGACATAGGAAATCAGTCTTGTGGAGTCAAGACTTGGACTTCAGGGAAATCTGAGTTGCAAGTGCATTCACAGTTGTCAACAGAAATTTGCTACTTCATTTCAAGGGCTGAGATGGCTGAACATTGCTTCTTGAGTAAGAAAATACTGAGCAGCATGTGAACCTTAACAGGCTGTTATAGAGTTCTCCTTGCTACCTATGTTCGTGCTGTATCTAAGTGTTTCCTAGTTTGGACTAATTTCCAGATTCTAGACTATGGGAGAAGTAGTTTTGAGTGATCCATGGATCATTGCATATTTTTGGTTCAGTGACTACCTTCAAACATTACCTTTTCAAATATATAGGAGACAGCAATCAAGTCAAGATTTGTTTATTTTTAGCTCACACTTTCAGCTGTTAAAGTCGCTCATGCTTTTAGTTGTGCCACAAGCACAGAAATTTTAATAAGGCAAATGTTGTCATTTCATGCAAAATTAATTGGCAAGGCAAGAAAGAAGGGGAGAAATGTTTGTTCCTGACACAGACTCAATATATATTACATTCATCCATGAAAAGATTTCAAGTATGATGTTACCTTCCTTTCCTACATCAAAGAAAGAATATTCAAGGCAAAGCCATGACATGTAAAGTTTTCTTTAAAAGAAACATGATATAAAAGAATTTCATATTTTCCTCCCCAAATAACTATAATTTTAATTGTCTTAAGGGTATAAAGGATTCATAGCAATTCTTCAGAAAAGGTAAAGGAATGTGGCTTTTATCCAAGGTCAGCAATATTCTAAACTTAAAACAACCTTGTATTTGCCTAATTTTGTCCCAGTAGTACTGGTAAGCATAGACTGGCTCATGGGTGCTGCTGGACAGACTGTTGGCACTGAGCACATCCCAGCCTCAGGAAGGTTTGCTTGAGGACCATCTCAGTCTGGATCTTCTTTGGCTACAAAGCCATGGTCTCACTCATACATCAGGGTGAGGGCAGATAAACTGATGTCAGCAACAAATAATTCCATCCCCAGGAAGAACAGGTATGTGGAATGCCAGCCATATGTTGTGGACCCTATGCAGAATATCTGAACCATAAGAACTGCTTGTTCACCACCCTGCCTTCTCCCTTAGCAAGGAACTGAAGTCACCAAACAAAAGGATATTGACAAAGACAGCAAAGCCTTCAGAAAGGTTGACGTGGTTTCTTCTCCCAAGTGACAAGCAACAGGACAAGAGGAAACAGACTCAATTGTGCTAGGGCAAGTTTAGATTGGATATTAGGAAAAAATTCTTCACCAAAAGGGTAGTGAGGCATTGGAACAGGCTGCTCAGGGGAGAAGATAAGTAGCCATCCCTGGAGTTATTTAAATGACATGCAGATGTAGCACTTAGGGGCATGGTTTAATGATGGGCTTGGCAGTGATGCATTAAGAGTTGGACTTGATGGTCTTAAAGGTCTTTTCCAACCTTAACAATTCTATGATTCTATTTCCACCCTCAGCAGATGCTGGCAGCTGTGCCCCAGTGGGCAGGTTTTCCATGTAGACTACCACATCTGCCAACCCTGTCACTTCTAACTGACCTGAGAAAGATCTGCTTAAAGTCCTCAGTTTTTTCTGTGGCTCTCATATTCTATTTATCACGCACTTATCAGTAGGGAAGCTTGATCACAGACAACTTGTTTTAGACATGTGTGGATGGATGGATTCTAGGGAAACAAGGCAAGCAGTAAATGAAGATTTGAGAGCAGTTTCCAGCTCTAGAGTGTGCAGCTATGAGATTCTCCTTAGCTGGGGAGGCACTGGTGTAAAATATGATGCAGTTGTAGGTTTTCTGCATTTCTGAGGTGAAATGCCAAGTTTGAAAGATACCCTATTTGAACAGTTTAATGAGCAGACAAGAGGGAGCCTGTGGGCTTTTGGCTGCTGCCCCAGAGAGCACTACGGAGACCCCAGAGCTCACGTAGCCCTCTCTTTGCTGAGCAGCCCTGCACACACCCCGAGCCTGCCCCAGCGGTGTTTGGGTTAACGCCCTTTGTTCAGGTGCAGCACAACCTGCACGGAGTTTTGTGCCTGTGGAAGTCAGAACAACAGAATTAACTGCAGGGCAAATGCAAGGGACAGCTTGTGTTTCCTGGCAGTATTTATGTTGGCAATGCTTTTGGAAGCCAGCGAGTTTCAGCCAGTGTTTACCCTCCTGCACATAAAAGAAATAGACACTAGATTTGTTTTCAATGAAGGGGGAATACGATATCTCAAGCTCTGGGGTTTTTTTAAAACAGCATTTTCCTTGTTTATTTTTTCTTTCCCATTTGTTTTATCCATATCCCTTTACTGCATTTTTCCTGAACTTTTCTTTCTGATATTCTTTTCCACTGCATACTTTCACTAAAGCTTCATTTACTTTTGAGCATTTTAGTTTGCTTTTCTTACCTTGGACATAGTATTTTGCTGTTGTCAATCCTTATAATTTTTTCACAAAATAAGCTATATCTTTTGTTCACATAATGACTATCTGCCTCTAGTTTATTTTTTATTTAATTGTATAGAATTAGATAATTATGGAATTGAATAGAGGAATATTGGAAATAAGAGTGAAGTGTTAAAAAGTGAAATTAATGTATTTATTGACATTTCTTTTTCTTACTATTTCTTAGTTACAGCTATTTGTTATTCTAACCACAAAACTGTGGTTATCATCTCTTTGGAAGCTGATTGATAAATCCTAAAGGAGCAGTAAAAAGATATGGGAGCTGATATTATCAGTTGGTATTTCAAATTCATAAATGCAGTGAAAACAATTCCTCCAGGCCCCCTTCCTCCTCACTTTTTTATCCTTTAATTGATAAACTGAAGGTACCTGAAATACACAGGCCATTGAGAGTACTTGAAATACTTCATTTTATGATGCCATGTTGACAAACCTGAAGCTGACCCTCATATTTTTCATTGGAGTCCAAGCTTCTTCCTTTCTAAACAGCAGTATTATCCTGATATGTTCAGACTGGCTCCTGAGATGGATCAATGAGCACCTTCCACCCTCTAAAAGTACAGTTTCCCTCCTGTAGCAATCTCACATCTATGAGCTGACTAGCAGCTATTAGAGTATTCCAGTGACGATAAAATAGAAATGCTCCTAATGAACATGCTGCAATGGATGCTTGTAATTCCATAGTAATTATTAAAAAATAATAGGTTTCTGGACCTTCCAATCTTTCCTGTGATACGGGCTCTATTCTATATCCCTTGGGGTTTCATTAATCAAGACATTCAGTGCTGCATATTATAGAAGCCATTCAAAGACTTCTCTTTTTTTTTTTTCCACAGGAAAGAAAATATACTTTCAGTGTGTTGCCATTTGAAGAAACAATTTTAAATTATTTATAGCCAAGTTCTTTAGACTTACTAATAAATTTTGTATAAGATGCTATGGAAAACAAACATACAGGAGACCTTGTTGAACCATGTTATCACTCTTTTTTCTGTAAAATGGCTAAAAACCCAAAACAACATTAGGAAGGTATAAAATTCTGAATTTTGCAAGTGTCTTGTTCACCACTGAGCTGTGTGGGGTAAGTTTTCAAGAATGCCAAGTGGGCTTTCACCTTTCAGCCAGGGCTCTTGGGTACAGCACTGTGTCCCCATGAGCCATTAATACTGTTCCTTGATCCAGATTTTTTCTCCCACATCAGTTGGGTTGGTCCCAAGTGATGCTCATTGGTTTGGTAATCTTTCTTCACAAATATTTTCTTTCTCTTTACTGTTATTCATCAGTGTTATGACAGAAAAAGATCTGGTGTTGTCTGAACATCCCCTGTTCTTTGTGTGTCAGAAAGTTTATTAGCACTGGTGAGTCAGGGGAATGATTGTTTTAGTACTGGCACAATCACTGCAGTTTATTTTGGAAATAAATTGCTGGGAAGAAAGCTGTAAGGAAAACGTTTGCTGATGCTGCACATAGCTCCTAAAAAAACCTGACCTTGTAGCTCCTGCAAAACCTGACCTTTCCCTATGTTTTATATCACCCTTATAAAGCCAGATTGCATTATCTGGTGGCAAATTCCAAACCCAAGAAATCATACACAAAAGGCAAATAAATTTGGAGGTTTGCTCTAGTCTCTGTCAGGGGTCTGCACAACATTTCCCATGAAGCAGACACTTTATGGAAGACTGAAGTGCACACTTTGTTCCAAGAGCTCAGTCAAACTACCACTGACCATGGAACCAAGACTGCCTGGGCAGCCCTGGGGTCTGCACTGTCCACCCTGGCAGGGAAACAAAACATTGGAGAGAGAGAGGGGAAGGGTAGATGAAGCCACATGGAAGTTTTTTAAAGTAAATTATTGAGCAATGTGGGGGGAGCTAAAGTACTGATTAATGCCTCAGAATGAAATACTTCTAAGTATTGCATCTTTTTCTTGACCTTGAGGGAGTACAGAATGCTCTTAAGCCTGATTTCCAAGCCTTTATTAATCAAGGGAAAAGAAACTGTGTTCCTTGGACTGTATCCTTTGCTGTGATGTACTTAGGCTAAATTATGCATCAAGTTTACAATGAGTATTTTGACAGTCCAAACAGATACATTAGTCATTCTGCATCAACTCAGTTTCTAGGGGAGTGGGAAAGTGCACTATCTGTTCTTATGGTATTAGAAAATATGCCTACACGGAGTTCACGTGATACAAGAAGAATCATGAATTTCCTTTTCCAAGGCACTATTTCAAAACACTGAATGGATTTGATGTGGAAAAATCACTGCAAGATTTGCAAAGATGTGGTCCAGGTAGGTCACCTGAAACTTCACATCATTAAATCCACAATGTGATGACTATTACTCCTCTGAATGTTTGTCTCCAGATTATGTGGTGATCTTTACTTTAGCCAAATCCTTTTACTAAATTTGAGAAAAGGGATTTGTGAACTAATTCCCACAGTCACCTGTAAGGATCACACGCCATGGCACAGAGCATGAGGTTCTGTGCTGCCCTGATGTGTTGGCTCAGTCCCTGGGCTGTTGTAGAGGATCTATGACCATCTCTTCTCCATTTTACTGAGTGCAAAATGGAGAGGTTTTACAACCATTTGGGTAGCCTGGGGAATCTATCACCACAGTCAAGGGATATGACTGAGGTGTGATTTAATTATACCCAGTAAGGATGGATTTTGCCTTGGTCTTATTCATGTTTGCCCTTGTAACAGTTCACAGGAAAGACACTGGCACAGTTTTAAATATACCAAAGTAGACTCCAAATAGCTGCAAAGTTGCCTATTAATTAAAGATACTTATGCTTATGATCCCAGGCAGCCAATGTGGCTGCAATGCTGCTAACCTCAGCTTTGCTGTTAGAATTGTAATGTAGATGACATCATGTGGAGCACCACATCAGGTGTATCCTCACTGAAGTGATAAAAATATTGCACTATAGAATGTGACTTTATGAATGCGTGTTTTAAATGTGCTGTCTCTGCATGGTGGTGTGCTGCTGAGGGAGTCTCTGACATGCTGCTTTACTCTAGAGATCTGTGCAAAGCCACAGCTATCTGAAACAGACTGAGCTGTAGGATTGAGCTAATAGCAAAATGTCTACAAAAACCAAACCTGGGGCTTTTTTTCTCTGCCTGAAATGAAACCTAGAAACCTGTTGCACGCTTCAGCTCCCAGTGCTCTAGTTAAACTGTCACTGTGAAGCATATTTTCCGAATCTGAGAACATAGAGGGAACCACAAAACGTACAAGAGGATGACTTTATATAACCCTAGTCTGTTTCCTCACAGAATACGGCTGTTCATCTTTATCAGCCACGTTGCCAAAGACCTCATTTACATTGGTCCAATTTGAAAAACCCCCTAACTCAAGAACTTGTTTTGATGACCCTTTACAAAACCCAGGTAAGAAAAACTGAGATTTAAATCATCCATGAGCTTAGATAGATTGGGCTGCACAATTCTATTTTTTATTTGACTTCTTTAGGGACCATGTTTGGAGCAGTTTGGAGCTTTGAACGTGGTCAGGATTTTGCCCTGTGATGGAAGCACCAGTGTACAGAACCAGCTTTAATGATGATTTTTCTATCTACCAATCAGAGCTAAATGTTCTAAAATCCTGTTGATATTAGTGAACTCTGTGAAATATTTTGCCATTTTGTGATAATCAGCAGCAAAACTGAGCCTGCCTTCATTAGTCACTACACTTACACTGCAGTCGCAAAGTATTTTCCACAGGCCCCAGTCCAGCCCTCACCTGGTGCCAGTGGATGCAGTTCTTTGTGTGACATCCATTGAGGCGGGACACCGATGGACAGATGTCTTAAGTTTTTATACAGTTACTTAGCAGATAAACCAACACAAAAACCAATTAATTAATGCCTTTTCCCTCAATTCTAATGCACCGTTCTGTGCATGTCTAATAACAGTAAACCATAAACAAGAACAGTGTTACCTTTTCAGTTATGAAGAAAAATGTGTATCTGAGTGTTTTATTCAGGAATAACACAGGATTTTCCCAGTTTTCTCATGGTGATTGATCTGTATTTCTGCTCCAATCAGCTAAAGGCTGAACCCAGCAACACTGTGAATGGGAGAGACAAGACTCGTCCCAGCTTCTTCTCTGTCCCTTATCAGTGAAGGCACATTGACCCAAGCTGTGAAAATGGGAGATAGAGGAAAGAGATAAATACAGTTTACTTTGTCTCCCTTCACTGTCTTAAGAAAATCCATAAAAGGCAAAGCGAAATCTAGGCACAACTCCTGGAAAGGGCTTTGCTAAATCATTTTTATCTTTCAATCACTAATCTTTCTACAAAATAAATTCAACAGCATTACCATCCAGCTGAACTTTTGCAAGAGCCAAAGAATTCATATTCTTTCAAGTTTGTTGCTGATAAGTGCTGTAGCAATAGAAAGTGATAGTATTTAGAACTGATCAAAACTAATATTAGTTCTGTAGCTGAATTCAGTGTTTTCTTTTGTTTGAATTGGGCCCCAAACTGCCGTCAAGAATTTAAACTTTCCAGAATATTTTATTTAGGTTTAACTGAAAGTTTCTTCTTCCGTAAGACTAAAATACTTAGTTTTGACTCAGTCATAAAGAAGGCTGAAATTAATATTTTGTTAACACTATTCACACAGAAAAAAAAAGTGACAAAATTAATACATCCCAATGAAGTGTTTCCTGTAATCCCCTCATCCATGTGGATAACAGATAATTTAACAATTTTGACTGCACCTTGCTGTCACAACAGAAATAAAAATGCAAACATCAAAAGAGTCACCCCCAAACTAAGTTCTTTTTTATAAAATAAAGCCTACTATAAAAGGGACTTGATGTCTTTGACCTACCAATTTCTCTGGTGAAATAAACAAATTTCAGCCATCTGTTTTCAGTTATCTGGCACAAGTACGTATTTCTCATAGCTTAATCTTTGATTAAGCTGAGAAGGGAAATGAATAATTTAATTGAATTGCATTTCTATTTGGAAGATTTATTCTCAGGATTAGAAGCTGTCTACTTTCCTAGATCACAAGAGCATATGAACCCTGTGTCCTTAAGTCTACTCCTCTGTGGATGTATGCCTGCATCACAAAGGATGTACATAATCTGATACCACTGATGGAATTACATCAGAAGAAGGATCAGGGCTGGAAAAGCTTAGAGAGCAAAATGTACTCAGAGCTGCATGGGATACTCATAGATAACTTGCTTCCTTGTAGTTCAGTCTGGTTCTAGCCAAACATGATTAGTTCTCTTTTTTAAGCTTGCTACATTTTCTGCTAAATTTTCTGCTAATTTTTTTTTTCCCTTGTAACCTTTCTAAAGCCGCTAGAAGAGTGCAGAGTTGTCTCAGATAACCAAATACACATGAGAAATTTTGGGCAAGCCAAAATCCACCCACTAGAGGAAATTATTTGAGATTTCTCCAGAGATAACACTGAAAATTCAAAATGTGGTTGGATTTACTCACTATTGCTTCAAGGTAATTGAAAATGGTCTCTAGGCCTTTAGGCCTTACAGCTTTTTCTCCTTCATAGCACACGGTGGAAGAATTTATCTGGAAACACTCCAGATCACTCAAAGACATGTCATTTCCTCAGTTTCTAGGGCAAGAACAGCAGAAAGTTGTTTTAATCTTTCCAAGTATCATAGTTATGCAACATTAGATTTTATGAACCTGCATTCCTTCCAATTAAAAGTACTATTTAATTAAACATAGGAGAAGACTGATAACATTAATCAAGGGAACATGAAAATAACTCATTTGTCTCAGCAATATTGAAATTCCTTCAGCAATAACTCAGATGAACAGATGAAGAATGCCACCTACAGTTAAGGACAGGAATCTTGGTCTCTCCCAGGGTACCTGTTTCGGGTTTCTACACTGCAATCAAAACACAAGAGAACATTTACTAAGTCACAGCAATACCAAGCATGGTGATTAACTGCTGAAGCTGGGTGATATTGCTACAAACAAACCTAAATACTAAATCCTGTAGGCATGGGCATTCAACTAATTTCTTTCTTCAAGGGCATATGCAACTTCTTCCATGAGCCTATATGATACTTTTTAAAACACAGTAGTCTGGCATCCAGGCTGTCTACGTAGAAATTTACAGCAAGGATGGTGAATAGTTGAAATAACGAGAGGTGCTTTACAGCCTTTTCCACCATTATGCTACAATGCAGAGAAAGAGAGTTCAGAGGATTGTGATTTAAGCTGAATGCAGTATGCTAGAAATGGAGGTTTATCTTTTTTCTAGCCAAAGAGTTATTAGACTACACAAAATGTCTCAACACAAAGCAGTCACTACTTTGAGATACTCTGCAGTAGTGACAATAGCTGAAGGCACAATTCTGAGTGTTGATTAGGTTGTTGCAATAAGCAATGCTAGCGCTAAAAGAAATTTAGAGTAAAGTATTTTATTCATCTCTCTTGTCTGTTATGAAGAACTCCCAGTAAGACAGCAGCACCACTGGCTATTTCAACCTAATTACCCCACTAGAGTGAGTGTGATTCAGTTGTTCAGATACTGACTTCCTGCCCTTCTGATACCGTCCAGCTCTGAGCACTCTGCAACTCTGCCTTGCTTTCCAGGCAGAATGATGCATATGCTGCTTCAAAAAGATGGGTCACACAAAGAGTATCCAAGACTGTGCTCTGGGCAAATGACCACAGTGTCTGAGGTTTTGGTCTGTGGGATGTTTTCCAACTTCTGACAGCAAAACACTTCTGAGCAGAGTTTGCACAAACAACAGCCCCTTAACTTCTAAAGCTGGCCAAGCTACAAATTCTTTGGGCATTATTAAGGTGATTAAACTTGTGTTATACACTAGCACCAGGTTGATGTTGTTTTTTGGAAACAGCTGAGAATAATGAAACTGCAACTTTACTCTCTGTTTTGGCTATAACTTTAACTGTTGGTTTTC
Source organism: Melanocharis versteri (assembly GCA_013397845.1). Lineage (NCBI taxonomy): Eukaryota > Metazoa > Chordata > Aves > Passeriformes > Melanocharitidae > Melanocharis > Melanocharis versteri. Next base: position 2,652,252 of record VZTG01002166.1, on the reverse strand, counting down.
TAAAACCCTTCTGCAAGTTGTGTAGAGCAGTGCACCTTCCCTGCAACCTCAGGCTGAAGCTCAAACTGCTGCCCTGCCACGATGGACCCCTGTCCGCCATAGACCATCCCTGACTAGGGCTGAACGACAGGCTGAGGTCCACGGTCTTAATCATGATTCAGACATCAACTCCTGGCTTGACTGTAGTGACCTGATTCAAGTTTATAAAAGGTAAAACATAAGAACAAGGAAGTGCAGTGTAATGATTTAATAGACTTCCCCATAGCGTATAAGTCTTTGAAAGTAAATCTGTCCCAAATAGTAAAAGCAAGATATAATGCAAAAAGAATAAAAAAAGTAGCAGTGACCTTTTAGGTCATCGACTTTTTTTTTTTGTGAGAAGGCCTCCACCGACTGGGTGTTGAACAGCATTTTACCAATGGTTCCATTGCCATGAGTCAGGTAGCTGGCACAGAGATCTGGCTTCCTGTTTTGCTTTGAAAGGTTGGCTTTTTGTAATCAGGGTGTTGCTAAACCAAATCTTTTTTTCTGTGAGTCTTTACACGATAACTCAGCAGAGACTGCAAGGCTATTGCAAGATATGCAGCACTCTCAGTGTTATCAAGGGTATTGTGAACATTGTGACCTTTTTGGTTTTAGCTTAAGGCTCCATTTTCTGGAATTCTGGCAGTAAATCTCTTTAAAAATGAAAATAAGACCAACAGTTTCAAGAACAAGGGCAAACAGAGCCCAGGATGCTTATACTTCGACAAAATGCTACTGAGCTGAATGTGGACAAACCACGAATGTGTAATACTGATTTGACTATGGATTCCACAGAAAAACTGGGAGAAGTCTTGCATTTGCATTTGCTTCCTTCTGAGTACAAGGGAAGAGGATGGGTTGAACTATTAGGTTGCCAGTATATAAACAACCAAGGAAATAAGTTTATACTGGAAACTGTGGGTACCTCTTGCTGGCTGGTATCAGCTAACACGTGTATGTACTTCTTGCCTGCCAGGCTGGAGTTGAATGGACAGCTCTGTCTGTCAGCTCTGTCTGTCCCATTTTTCCCTCACAAAGCAATATACTGGTTTCATACAAGGTCAAGTCCTTTGTGCTTATAGTTTTATTTAGGTCACTGGGAGTTGTGTCAGAGGCTTGAACTCAAATTATTACTTCACTGCCAGTCAAGATATTCCTCTAAGTTTGCCTGGCTTCTGTTTCCTCTAATGCAAGAATCAGGAAGAGAAAAGGTAACATCAGCTGAGGTCTCGGTAGTTCCTCTGCAGAACTGCAGCTGCGGTTTTGGCTGCGACTGTGCCCCCTCTGAGGCAAGGTCATTTCCTTCCTCAAAAGGCCAAGCACGTCAGCGCCTGCACGCAGCAGATGGGCTTTGGGAAGGAGCTGGGTGCTGCAGTGGGCAGTGCTCTGGGACAGGGCTGTGGAGGCTCTGCTCAGGAGCTCGAGGTGCAGAGTGTTTCCTACCACGCTGGCAGCGTGGCCATAGCTGCATTATCTTGATAACAACTGAATCATTTTCCAATGGGCAGTTATAGTGCTAAGATGTCAGGATTTCTCCTTTTCCCACTTCTTCTAGCAGTGTTTCTATAGCTCAAAATTTATGTTTTGATTTGAGCAAGGCAAAAATTCTGGGGAAAGGTAACAACAGCTTGGGGACTTTTTTGTCTCATTGCAAGCCACCAGCAAAACACCCACACACTGAAAGGCAGTCTGAGAGCAGGCACTAAAGTCTGCTCCATCATTCTCAAGAATGGGAGTGAGAAAAAGGCTGCTAAAACCGGGGATAACCAACTCTATTTTTTGGCAAAAATTGAGGTTGTCGTCACAGATGTGTGTTTCTGATTGAAGTTTTTGGAGATGGTGAAAAAAAGAGTATAAATTTGTCTGTATCAACATAGGAAATGCAGGTGGACATTTCTTAGACTGATTTTTACCCTATGTCAGTTTTCATTTAGTCAGGGTTGTGGTCTAACACGTATTAGAAGGTACTTTCAAGGGATACTTCTGAAAGTGAAATTCTTTTTTTGTTGTTGTTTTGGCGAGGGGGGGGGGGTTGGTTTATGCATTTGGTTTTTTTAGAATCAATGCCTATTATTCCAAAACCTTTGATTTGGTGAATAAATTCATTCAGTGTGGATGGTCATAACCTTCCTGGGAAAAACAGGGAGCTTATGGAGAGAAAAATAAGAGCTAAATGTGGAAGTGATTAGTATAAGACCATGAGGAGCGCTCATGTCGTCAGGAAACCATGTGGCCATTTGCATTTACATCCCCTCTAACACATTCATTGTTGAAGCCTAGAATCTGTCAACAGCATAAATCAATGCCCTGCACATAACACTGAGTTCAAGTTTATTATACCATCAAGGTGGAGCTCAGCTATCCCTGCTGTCATGCTGCTTTAAATAAGCAAATAAATGAAGATAATTTAAATATCATCTGGTTTTCGAGAGGACTGAGCTCTGTGCTTATATTGCAAAGAATTTGTGTTGGACTGGATTGGAAATAACAGATCTTAGTGGGAAATTTTTTAAGTGAGGCAGAAGTGAAGGGGAGTGAAAGCTGATACTGAGTTTTTATATAATGCATCAAAGCTTTGGCACGGCTATTGGCTTTATGAGCAACTCTATCTCCTAAAGGGAATTAATGTCACCCTCGTGACAGAGCAGTGAGTATTGTGCTGCAGAGCTGGGCATTATCTTTTGGGCCCTGGTGCAATGAGCCCAAACTGGTACGACAGACATGTCCTGACTGCTGGGTTTGCTTGTTCTTTCCCTAGAAGAGAGAATGGGCCAGCCATTTATGTCATGGTGCGACTATATGGAAAGAATTACACAATTCAGGTAGGGATAAAACTAGTGACATTCTATGGAGACAATTTTAGTACAGTTCATAATTCCCTCTATGCCTGCTAGAAACTTCTGTAATTCCTCCCCACATTTTATAACAGTTCTGAAATATCAGGTGGATGTGAGTGTTTCACCTACAAGTTGCTGCACTTCTGAACTCAGAAACAGTTTTAATATTTTTCCATTTTCTGTGGATCAGTTTCTCAACATTCCTGCTAGGCAGATGGAAAACTTTCCATTCCTTTTTAGACACCATGAAGCAATAGAACTAAGAAAAAGATAAATTGTATTACTCTATATTACAAATTCAACATTAATTTACATGGCAGACCTGCTTTTAAATGATCCAAATAAAACTCTGTGTCTACAGTTAAGTGTAACTCTGTCTGGGTTTTTTTTAATATTAAATTGAAAAATAACTTTAATCACCTTAATCACATTTTTCTTGGGCTATGATGAAAAATTCACTCCCTCTTGGTTGCTTACCTATCTCAGATCCTCATAGTAGTGTCTGAGGTAGATCCTCAGTACAATTAACTATTTATGTTGAAGGGCAATGTGCACACAGCCCCATATTCAGGACATTCAGCTGGGAGGCCTCGATCCCTCCCCATTCTCTGGTTTGTGTCTTAAAACCAAATCAACCAACCAACCAACCAACCAAATAAATTCAGCAATTAATCTAACACCGGTACACCACAGGCTTGATGATAAGAAAGAGGTGCGAGATTGAAGTTCAAAGCAAACCAAATCAACCGCTGGTGGGAGAGAGATTTTAGCTGAGATTTCCCGCTATTTAACTGGTTGTTGCAGTCATTCAAGAGCTGATGGTTGGAGAGCGAGGAATGGGGAAAACACCCTCTACTTCTCTCCTTGTGTTCACTGACTATTATTAGAACAGGAATAGCAAGGAAATGGGTATAATCATCCAGCTGTGAAAGCTGCAAAGCATTTGGATGTTTCAACGAGCTGTGGGCTCGGGTCTTGAGTGCTTGTGTTGGACACTGCAGCCAGAAGCTGACGCTGAGAGAATATGGGTACTTGTAGGGTTTGGGAAGCAGGAGGATCAGCACTGTGGGGCTTTGGCACCCGAGCTCAAAGCCACCTGTCTGTGGCAATGACGCACACAATCCTCACCTTTAACAAAACCGGGTGTGCTGTGCTCAGCGTCCCCTTCCCAAACTCTGTAACAGAAAAAAGGCTTCACTTTCGTTTTCATTGCACAGCTTTAGCCTTGGCCTCTGTTCAGTAGTAATAGAAAATTATCTCTTCAGGCGTATGAGGATTTGCTGCTTCAGACCTGCGTGTTCACCAGCGCTCCCCATCACGAGCAGCATTAATCAGCACTTTGGCAGCTCCACAGAGGACACCAGCTCGGAGCAAGCAGCCAGAGGCACCCGCAGCCGGGCACCGCGGGGCTATCCCGTGGCTGATGTGGGATGAAACTTTCCTGGGAGCAGGAGCACACAGCAGGCTGCCACTGCCGGCCCCAGGCTGCCTGCGCTCGGAGTGGGATGTGGGACGGGCTCCAGCTGCACCTCCTCACGGACACAGGGAGCGATGCTCCATTGGCCACTGCCTGCCGGTGTCATTAATCACTTGCTAATGTGGTGCGTTTGCTTAAACTAGTACCAAAAATAAAGACGAGACAATGACTGATTGGAAAAGGATTTTCTTTATCCCTAATGAGGCACATGGAAGAAAATCTCCTGAATAATTTATCAGCCGGCTAATGACTGAATACAGCTTTTATAATGCTGACGAAATGGTGCTAAATTCATCCCTGATATACTCTATGGAATTGCACCAGGGAGCAATTTGGCCCAGTCAAGAAATTGCAGACTTTTTAAACTATTTCAGTATCAAAGGGACAGCGAGCAGGTAGCAGCAATAGCTGGAGTCTGAAGGATCTTTCAGATTGTTTGAAATGAGTGGGTTCTTTGATTTGCTCATTTGTGACATTAGATCTTCAAACAATACCAGAAAAACTAATGAAGACTCTCATTTAGAAAAGATTGCATGTAGCCCTTCATTCCAGATAAACTGTAGTCGCAGGAAATAGTAACCAACAGATCTAAAAAAAAAAAAATTACACATGATGTTGAAGTATAGCTGTTTCCTGTTGAATTATCTTCTAAAAGTAATTATTTGTTGTCATTTCCCTTTCAAGCACAGGGAACATAAATATTCATTAAAAGGAACTTTTTTGATTATTATAAGCTTGTAAGAAAAGACACTAAACTTCAGTGATATAATACAAGAAAATGAAGTAAGAAGAAAAACCTCTTCTTGATCTTTATCCCCTCAAGATCTGGGTCCAAATTTTGTGAAAAAGATGTATTTGAAAAAAATAAAGGACCCTCGGATAAAAGAATTGAGTCAATTCTCCTGCTGCTTTTTATCAATGAAGGAAAAAGAGCCAGGCAGGATTTAGGGAGGAAGGTGTGGATATGGACTGCTCAGGAAAAGTGGCAATAGCAAAGACAGCTCACTTCAGCTAACTGGGAACAGTGAGAAGTCCTAATGATTGGGCTTTTCTGTAATAGGCATTGAGTGCACAGTAATTTTAAATTTAAAATTAATTTCCTGGTGGTTTGTTCTTAATAAATACAAAAGTCACAGCATGGGGGAAAAGAGAGGCCAAACTTCATCTTCTGAGCAATTAGGATGTTTCCACCCCTACTGTGTCCTGCCACTGTGTCTTAAAGTGTTGCCATATATCAAGTACAAATTCTGGAAATCCGCCGAGTGCTTTGGAAGATGCCGGATATTCCTGCTGCAAACTTCCATTGCCACACTATTCCTGCCGTAATTATCAGCGTGCGCTAAACACAAAGGCCAAATTTTATTTTATAGTAAAATAGCACATTTTCTAGGTTCAGAGTGAGCGGAGCAAAATCACAACCATCGTGTTAGCAAGTTCTGCGAGCACTTTGGAGCTGGCATTTATGGGATCAGAAATGACGCTCGGCACATAAATTCGGCGTGACACAGACAGCAGGTCTGGCTCACCGCACGGCTGTTTTACGAAAGCTCCAAATCCTCCAAGTTTACAAGGCCAGTAAATTCCTAAAACATACCAGTTACTACGCCGAAGAATAAGGCATTTACAACTTCTGTTTCCCCACGGATATTCCCAGCGAACATAAATCCGGGCGTGCGTCACAGCCGCTCCCCTCGTGGGAGACTTTCCTCGCCTCTGCGCGCAAAGACAAGGAAACGGCAGGCGCTCCCTGAGCTTCGCGGCATNCTGCCCTGAGGGCGCTCGGGCCGGAGCCGCCCGCGACACAGCGCGGCAGCGCCGGGCACCGCCGCCCGCAGCCGCCTCGCCGCGCCTTTCGCCCTGCGCCCCGGGGCCGCCTGTCCGAGGTCAGCTTGGGGGTGTTTACGTGTGTATTTACCACGTGTGTCACCCAGTGCGGGCGAGGATTAGCGGCTGGAGATGGGCCGGGCGGCCGCGTGTCCGCGCGGAGCCGTGTGCGTGGGCAGGGCTGCGGGCAGGGTGTGGGCGGCGCTGCCCTGGGTGCGGGGTGACAGCCGTGCGGCCCTGGGGCTCTTGGCAGCAGCGCTGGAGCTCCCCGCCGTCCGTGCACAGAACCGAGCTAAGGGGTTCAAAAACCCGCAGCCAGGTTTTCGAGGCCGAAAGGGACCATCACAGGATCTTGCCTCATTTTTTTTTGCACAGCAAAGGCTGCAGAGTTTGGCTCAGATCTGCACTGAGCTCCTAATTTTCTTGCTGAAATAATCTTCCCCAGAAAAGCATCTCCCCTTGATACGACAAGCAGCAAGAGGTGGGGAACTCACCACATCCTTTGAAGTTTTGCCACCATAGTTCATCACTGTCACAATTAAAATGTGCTCCTGCAATATAATTTGATTTTTTTGTCTGGCTCCTGTGGCTGCACACAGGTCTCAATCACTCTGTCCTTAAAATGAAGAGCCTTGAATCCCTGTTTTTATCTTTTCTCAAAGTTCTTATGTGACAATCATCTCAGCTTTCACTTTTTTTTGATAACATGCACAGATTGAACTTGCCAACTCTCACTGTATTGTGCTTTCTCCAGCACTCAAATCACATTTGCAGCCTTTCCAATTTATCAGCATGCTTTTGGAATTACTCTGCTGAGCAGTGAGTATACAGAGAGGAATGTGTGGTGCCACTAGCGCTATCAAATACCATTAAGAAGCTGGAATTTGTTTACCAGATGCTGCGCTTTGTAGTAGCATTGACTACAACTAGGCTGGTAGTAGTTTTTTGGCCTTGAATTATAAATCTTGCATGTTTTAAAGCCAATATGTAGGATAGAAGCTTCCTGCCTAGGCTTGGACTGATACATCAGAGACCCCTGCAGGTGTCTGATCGAGAGGCTTGCAGACAGAGAGTTGTTCCTAAGGGACCACAGGCTTTGGACTACACTTCAGTGCCTGAAATAGCTCAGTGCAGATGTTTGATATACTCGGCAAGGGCTTTTTAGGACTAAACAGAACCCGCAAACTGTGGTTTCAGAGACAGGAGATCTCCACTGCTGTCCGATCTAGGGGAGCTGCTTTGTTTGGTTTTGTGGGATGGTGTTCAAGTGCCAGCAGCACACATTCAGGTACAAAGTTTGTCGTACAGTTCATAGGAGTACAAGACCATGATTTGCTGTATAAGCTTTAAAGTTTTAATTTGCTTGTTTTACCCCGCTCCTGCTGAACAACCGTTTCCTGCAGATTTGCCCTGCCCTTTCTGGGGTTAGGTTTTGTCTTGTCAGTGGTGTTCTGGGAACATACTGGCCACCTCTTGTCCTGATTTAATTTCCTTCTGTATGTTGTGCTTTCCGGTTTTTGCCTTCCTTACTCTGCCACGTGTGCTCCTCTTGTCTCACACATTGTTCGGTGTATGTTGTTCTTTCTCCTCACCGACCTGTTTCCCATTCAGCTGTGGCGCTTACTTGGCTGAGCCTGAGATGTCTGTTCAAGCCTATTCATCCTTCTTATTCAAGGTCACGTACCTAGTTTGCTCTTGTTTGAAAGTTTGTTCATTCCTTCGAGGCAGAAGCTTCAGATATTCGCTAGCTCCAAGGTATTAACCAGACAGGGGGCCATTCAGGCACCTGGATGCCAATAGCAGAATTGATATCCACAAGCCATCAGGAATAGAAAGGCGTGTATGCAAAAGTTTGGGCGGTTGACTTGTTGCAGGACTTTGCTGAAAATCTAAAGAGGCTGAGCAGCAATTTCAGAACATATTTTTTGAGCACTCTGCTGTTGAAAATTCCCACTTGAACTCCTCTCTGTGATCAGATTAATGAAAGCAGCACTTGGGGATATTTGATTGACTAGATGGAGTAATTTGTCTCCAAGCTGTTCCTGCTGGTTTGGGTCTGTATGTTAAGGGTAAAACGTTTGAGAATCTGCTCATTTCTAGGTCTTATTCAGGCATATCCGAAGGTTTGCAAAAGAAAGAGCAATCAACCCCCTCCCTCCTGCAGCGTAGAAATCAGATGATAATGTGATTCTAGTTAAATACCTGCCTAGATAACTGCCTGATAACACCTAATCGGTTGGTGGTTCCAGCCAGAGCTGACTTGTTGGTTTCAGCAGTGCTTTCTGACGTGATGCTATTTGTGCCTAATTGCACGTTGGTTTGTGGCTTGAGTCCAGGCTCTCCCACCATCCTCACTTCCTGTTATTGGCTCATGTTTCGGCTTGGCCGCAGGCAAATCAACTGTGTTTTCTCAGGCAGGAAAAATCAAACCCCTCATGGGGATGAGCTTGACCCTGAACCGTGCCCTGCCAAGCACTCGGACCTCCAGGCAGTTTGGGCCGGTGACTTGAGGCCACATTTGGCCATGGCTAACAAAGACACACTGGGATACAGCTTGTGCAACTTCAGTGTGTGGCCACTCCCAGCTAACCAATTTCCTGAGCTGTTTCTTGTCTGCTTACCAGAGTTATCTCTTTTTGTAAGAATTTCCAAACTTTAAATGCTCTCTTCTGCACTGAAAAAAGGCAGTGCTGCACGACAGAAAACTTGTACTTTCATAGCCTTTTTATGCTTTCATAACTGCTACTTTTTATACCATTTCAGAAAATTCTCTCATTCTGACATTTCACTGAAACATAGAAGATCAAATTGAATTACATCGCATCCTAGTGATTTTGGGTGATAAATAAGCTGAGGCAAAATTTTTGTGATTTATAAGCTCAGCAGCCACCTTATATTTGTAATGTGCACGTGTCAACATCAATATTTGAATATCCAGGTAGCCTATACCCTAATCTGTATGATTATGATCTGTAGATTGCTTTTATGTCAGCTGACTTGCAGTACTCTGTGCCCCACCAGTCATTAATATCTCCTCAGTCTCTCCATAAAAGTAAATGTAACAAATAGAATTGCAAGTCCAGCTTCTGATTATGTGAAAAGCATGGATAAAATTTAAAGATCTTGTGTATGTGGGCTCTTCCATGGGGAACAGGCAGAAGAGATTCTAGCGGGCTGCTGTGTAGCAGCCATGCAGAGATGGGTAGGAGAGGATTTTGTGTTTGCTGCTTACAGTAATTGCATCCTACCACTGGGGATTGGATATGGAACAGGACAGAAGCCTGTTGCTTGGTCTTACTCTTTTTGCCCTGCTTTGGTGCTGTGATGGAAGTGTGCCAGCATTACAAACACAGTGTGCCACAGCTAGAAGCACAGACCCAGTTAATAAATAATGGTAAACTTATTTTACGAGGGCTCACCACACTTTTAGGGCATTATCAAGTCCCATGGGGTTACAGGGCTGAGGAGGGTAAGGGCAGTGGCAAGAGTCTGGAGGTGGAAAAGTAGTCTGAGGAAAAAGAGGATGAAGGGAAAATCAGAAGTGCGGACCCAGCCTTCTGCCTGCCTAATACAAGAAAATGAAGTTGCCAGTAAGATCACCTCTGTGCCTGTAAGAGAAACAGCAAGTTGAAGGTTTACTTAGCGTGAACAAAAATCAGATGCCAAATGGACAGAGTGCTTAAAAGTCTTGAGCTTTTAACTGCTTACCTGGTGAACTGATTGTACCCAGACCAGATCTTTAGCTTTTCTCCCTCCACCTTCTCCATGCACTCCCACCTGCATGCAATGACTAAAAGTCTTCAAGGTGGGCACCTCTTTAAACTGAACACTCTGACCCCTGGTCTGTGCTTTGGGCTGCTGTGTCATCAGCTTTGGAAGGCTGTTGATAATTTTCGTAACTTGGTTTTGATTGAATCAAGAATAAATGAGCCAGACAAATTACATAAAATGTTACTTGGATTTGCGGGATACAAAAGACTTCTTCAATAAGGTCAAGCAATCCAATGCCATATTCCCAGCTAAATGTAGAATCAGTGAATTTTTGAACAAAAAATAAATTCTTTTAAAAGGAGACTGATAGTAGTGTCAGATCACTCAAATCCCAAAAACAACAACAAATATATCACGAAACCCAAAAAAGAGCTGGCTGAGGGAGCTGGGGCCCAAGGCAAGCTGCGATTGTTTCGCCTTTTCTGGAGATAGAAATACCTTTGTCTCAGAGGAAATAGAGCAGACATTCTTTGTAGCTGATTTCCTTCTGACTTCCTCTGTGCTAGAGATGCATGTTTTCCTAGAGCTTTTTGAGAAACAAAACCTTTCTGCTGTGATTTCACACTTCAGCAGCTTAAGTCTAGCTAGTTCTCAATGATATCAAATTTTGCTGATGTTAACAAAAAAAAGAACCCAAAACCCTACCTAAACTTCTCTTTACTTTCCCTAGCAGACCATTTCACCCACTTTGGAATATTCATGCACTCCAGCTTGTGCTTTCCTTTGTGACCAAGCTGAATACTTAAATTGCTGGTGGCAAAGTTCATGTTTGCATTGTTTTCTCCACTGTTTAGTCTGGCATCTGTTTCAGTATCACTGCTTTGTGTTAGAATTAGCAGGGAAAAAAAGAAGCATATTTATGCAGTACAATAGGTTTTCATAATCATTTCCAGATGGTAGATCCCATCCTTCCTTTTCTTATGATTCACTGAAACTCAAAACACTGTGTGGAATGGTCTGGAGGTAAAGAAATAGGAATGAAAATCTCCTCAGGGAAAGGTTGGCATGACTCGCTTTTCATGGAAAATCTGTCAAAGGAAGAAGAAACTTAAAAAATAGGATCTGATTTGGTAATCACTAAGGGAGGAATTTATCAATCACATTGAGTGCAGAAAATGGACTAGTAGACAGAGTGATGAAAAGGTCATCATCACAATCTAATGGAAATATAGACTAATTCCACAGTCTTTTCTTCAGACTTTGCCCAGATGAACCATTGACAATCAAATGTATTAACATACTTGTTCAATGTAATTTTCTCTCTCTCTTAAGGAAAATACCAAATTTTTTGAGGTCACAGCAAAACATTTACCCAGGCTGAGTTAGCCAAGCCAGGCAGCAGCAGCTCCTCCTGTAAGATCCAGGGAGATGGGCTCTGTTCCCGTGTGTAAGAATTCATCCACAGAGTGCTGTTGTTGCTTGGATGACATCTTTCCACTACGCTCAAAGCCGCCATGCTAAGGAGTTAGTAAAAGTCTCTTCCAGGCAGTGGAGATGCTGAGATTCCCAGCATGTGAAGAAACAGATTACAAAGCTATACAATACTAGAGGCATTCAGCAGAGTGGGGTGTCTGGGTGGAAAGAGGGACACAAGTCTCTCTTCACAGTTCTGTTTGATAAAAGCCATTTAAGAAAATGTGTAGTTCCTTACTTCCAGATGTTAAAGAAATACTATCTCTTGGCTGTCCTTGCGGCTCTTGGCCTCTTGACTTTTGAGCATTGATACCATAAGTGAATTTGTATTGGCTAGTATAGTGCCAAGAAATCAAGCTGAAAGAGACTTTGTGACAAAGTTGATTTATTTTTCCAATGAAAGACATCTCCGTGAGCTTCAGATGATAAAATGACACACAGTTGCCATCCTACTTTTCAGAGTTTGGCAAGAACTCTTTTCCTGATGTTATGAAGACGAAAAATGTATTTATTTCTACATGTGAGATTTATTTATTCCCTTTCACTTCCATTTCCCATTCATTTATCAGTCCAGGAAAAGAGCATGTCAGTTTAAAACAAACAAAATACTTGATACGTGGGTGGCTCCAGATTCACTGCAGATCCCTACAGAAGCCTTCATTGTGAAATATGCCTGTTTGGATGTGGTGAAAGCTGAGAGTTTCATGAATTCCTGCTGCCCTCCATTTGGGTGACAGTGCTGTAGTCTTTAATTGACCAGCATGATTCCGTATGTTTTGGTTTCTGTCTTGTTTCTTTTCGTGCCTCCCATATCCTCGGTAGCACTATCCTCTTAAAATATAAAAGTACCTCCCATTTAGCCTGCAGATGTATTTTACTTCACTGTGAGTGGGATATCCAGAGAAATTGAAGGCCTCAGTGTTTAACTCTTTCATGATCTCACTTTTGCATGGGGGACATCATGGGCTGCTTGATGGATAATATTATAGAAAAATAATCTCAGTTAGCAAAGCCTGATTTGGTGACTTTGAAGCTGCTTGTGAACTGGCCATTTGTGGGGTGCAGAACCACAAGCCTGAAAGGAAAAATAAAAAGAAATGCGAATTCTGTACCATCTTTAGTTGTGGAAGAGATGATTTGCAACACAGGCACAGTTGTCGCCCAAGAAAGACTCACTGTTTCTAACTTCTTGAAAGATACTTGATAAATTTGCGGACTGTGTGTGGGCTCTTTTCTTCTTTTCCTGGCACAGATCCTGTTAAATACACAGAGGGTCAAATGCTTGGTTTGGTCGTCCTGCACGGAGGCCGGCTGGAGAGCCGTAGGGTAACAAAGCACACTTCTCCCTGCTGCCAGTTACCTCTGCAGGAACTCACTGGGGGCACTGGAGGCCTGCTCTGTTCTGGCTGACTGCAGCCCGTATCCCTCCCTCAACACAATGCCTAAGGAGGCTTTTCTGAGCAGGCAGAGAAGATCTAGTATTGGACAGGCCTGTCTGTGCCATGGTAGAGTTATTTTCATCTCCATGATAAAAGGCGTGTTTAGATGTTATTTCAAGTCAGGTTACTTTGGGGTATTTCAAGTAGATGAGGTCGTAGTGTAATTTAGTGAAAGGAAACATTCCCTGAAAGTAAATGAGGAAAGTAGTTAGCAGTTCTTCGATGTTGTGGAGTGTATGCAGGAATATCAGAAAGTAAAAGCAAAAACTAAGGGAGAAGAGAGGAGCACTTTTGTGAGAGACTGGGTCAACTGGGAAGATGCTGCTGAATGTTTTGGTGGGACCTACTGTCACTGGACAGATTACCCAAGTGTCATTTGAGGGTATAGCTGGTAATTTTTGGCATTTAATGTATTACAACTGCTGCAAGAAGTGCATCTCTCTGTGAATGCACCCTACTACCAACTGTAAATTTGCCTCAGAAGTAAAAGGTGTGTATCAAAATGAGGGCAAGGAGGAATTGAGGCAATACACTAAAAAAAAAAATATTTACGCAGATACTGAGACTCCTGTTTTATGTTCTTGAGTATGCACCTTCCTATTTCAGATGTCTGGGTTGTGGATTTCTATTTTAAAGAATGGCTGGCCATTGACAGTTACCCAGTTTCTCAGTATCTCTCTTTCAAATTTAAAATGGCATCAGGAATTAAAGAAGTATCCCTAGAACTTATTTGTTGCAGCTCACACTGCTTTTAACAGATTCCACAAGGAAAGGGGATCATCCTTTCCCAGTGTATGTATAGACACACCCAAAATGCAGTTGTACAGGCACTTTTGCTCCTCACGGTATGCCGGGGGTGAAGTGCGTTGATGCAGGAGAATCTGAGATCTTTTTCTGCAGCAGATTGTTGTTACTTTTTTTAGCAGAAAATCTCTGAACCCCAGATTTAAAAGTTTAGTGATAGAAGGCAGAAGAAAAAACAATATACTCTATTAAATAAAACATTGCCTGAAGTCTGCTGTGAACAACAATTGTGTAGGAAGAGACTATCAAAGCCTGAGAGGGATAAGTGCTGCTGAGGAAATCAGGAGGCTCCACGGTCTGAGAATGCTGCAACAATAAATATGCAATCAGTTCAAATTATATGGCAAACCATTAAAAAGCGTCAGTATATTTTGGCATGAGGGCTGAGTTTAAATGCATTAAACTTTTCAGTGAGTAGTAATAATACGGCATTAGAGCATTAAGAACAGGATGAGCTTTGCCAAACCTTTGCTTTAGCTCTTTGCCCAAGGGCATGTTTAAAAGGTAATTTCAATGTGGTTTTAACTGGCTGCAGTGCTAACCCAGGAAGGGCGAGGGAAAATCTGGCAAGGACTCTTGAAGTTTTGTGGTCTTAGATTTTTGGATTACTGTCATAGTGGGATGCAGCTGGATTATTATGTGAGCAGAGCTTTGTTGCAGCTTGCATGGCTGTGAAGTGAAAGGAGAAACCCAAAAAAAAGGAGAAGCAAAAAAATATCTATAGTACTGGTGTGCATATGCGTGAGCTGGAACCTTTTACAGAGCAAAAGATAGCCCTTGTGCTCCAGTACCTGCTAATGCTCCAGGCTGTGACTCTGCCACATGAGACCCTCTTCGGTTTTAGAAAATACCCTTTCAGTCATTAGTTGCAGGCAGGATCCCAGTAACCTCTGGATCTGATAGTGGATAAAAGCTATGATTCATCAGATGGTTAAACACGTGAATTCTCTAATGAGTAGAGTCAGAAAGAGACAGAAAAGGGGGTTATGAGGGGAAGGAGGTCTGGCCTTCATGGCGCTGGGTCTGCTCGATGTTAAAGAGAAGCAGTTTGCAAGGCATTTTGTAGCCAGAGCATAACACAGCCTTAGGCTTGAGGCTGTGATTCAGAATGGCTGGCGCTAGCCTTGGGAATACTACTCCGGAAAATTCTTAAATTGGAAAACCAAACCTCCAACTGAGAACATGTTTTGACCTTTTTTTTTTTTTTCCCCTGAGTATTCCTGTTTGAGAGCACAGGAGAACAGGCTTTCCATCAGGTTCTGCTGTCAAAAGTCATCTAAGGGCGATCACATCTGATGTTGTTCAAAATTTCAAATTGATGTTCTGTATTTTAAAATTTAATCAGGTTCAGGTTGTGCTTTGGTTGATTTCCAGAGTGAACTGTCTCGTGACCAATGCAATTGTTGACTGCTTTTTCATCGTGATATAGTGGATATAGTACTGCTGTCATTCAAAGTAATTTCCATGGTCTAATTATCTCAAAACTACACTCAAAACAACAACTTCTCCAAGAAATATTTTCAGAAAATCAAAGTAAATATATTTTTTCTGGCTTAATGAAAATACTGTAAACTTCTTAGTTAATAGTCCCACATAGAATCTCTGCACTCAGCATTTGCAGCTGGCTGTACCACAGCTTGAACTATTTGTACTGATTAACAGCTTCTTTGGGTGTTGCTTTTTAGCTGACTTGAATAAACTACTCTACCAAGGCTTTGAAATGTTGGAGAGGGACCTAAAAGCCACCTCAACAGTATCAAATCAGGCTTCCAGCCTGCACACTCAGCAAAGGGAGTACCAACACCTCCAGGGTTTATCCATTTAGATTAATTTAATTTCATTTAACTTAAAGAAGAAATTCCATTGCAGCATTAGTATATTTTTTGTGATATCGAAATTTCCATGTGGGCTATTGTATTCTGAGTATCGTATTCTTCTTAGTTGTCAACAAGATGAGATATTTTTGGGTTATTTTGAGGAGTATTCCCTATGTGTGTCGCCACACAAATGGGCAGGCTTCACCTGGGGTTCCTTTAGACAGGCTAAATGAAATGCTCAATAACATTGGCAGAGTGGTCCTCAGGACATAGAGTCAAGAATGTCTCATAATTTCTAGAATTATTTTGTACTCTTCCAGGTTGTAAAACTCTATGGAAATACAGGCTAATTCTGAACTGCTGAGGTCATGTTGTACATAGAGTTCATTTTCAGATATCTTGGACTTTTTAGAAAACTTTCCTCTACCTGAAGGTGAATTCATGTGGAATTCTTGCATTAAATACTGGATGGATATTTTTATAAGGTCTAAATTCATGCCAAATACTTTTTTTTAAGCAAGCTGTTTTACCTGAGAGAGCTCAAGCATAGCCAATGCCTCTGCAATCTACAGATATTAGATATTTTCTTTGATTCTAATACAGAGAATGTCTGTGACTTTTGCAGTGTTCTCCTATGGTGACATTTTGAGTTACGGCTACTGTATTGAGGAATCCCTTGAAATATGTCCCTACAGTCCCAGAGCACAAGAGAATAAAATAATAATGAAAAACACAGATTAAATTATTTTGCTCTCCAAGCCTTAGCTTTTCATTTTGCCACTTTGAAGTTAGTTGCTTTTTTAGTGATATCTATAAAGATCATGTTTCTATGTCTATTTATCTATCTATCTATCTATCTATCTATCTATCCATTATGATTGGTAAATCAAGTATGCAAACACTTGATCTCAAAAGAGAATACTTAGATATTTCATGGCCTATTCAGTACAGCCATAAGAACGTTTCATATGAGAACATATTGTTCAAAGCTGTAAAAAGAATAACATATTTCACAAAAGGACAGAATAAGGGCATTACTGCAGAATCAACATAAAGAACGAGGAGCATAACATGCCAGAGATGATGTACAGATACCAGAACTCTGCTGTAATGGAATTTTTTTTTTGTCTGATGAACACTATAGAGAATTTTCTTCCACAAGATCCAGATTACATTCCTTTTTACCTTTTTTTTTTTTTTTCCAACATCACATCTGGGTAGACAGGATGTTTTTTTGAGAAAAAATGCTTGTTTTTGTTGGAAAAACATCTGATGCCTTATGCTGCAAGGAGACTTCTGTAGCCATACATCTTTTGTGACCGTGACCTCTCTGGGGCAATGTCGCTTGTCTCCTTCAGTATGTAAGATATACCTTACACAGTGGGGCTTTGTTCATCATTGCTCATCTTTTGCTTTGTCTATGTTGAGCCTTTTAATGAAACATGGAGTCTGCTTGTTTGGTGTGCTGTGCAAAGAGCTGAGGCAGCCTGTTCCAAAAGAAGTGTGTGAAACGAACTCCCTCTTGGGGCCTCTGATGTTTGTTCTTTCTCACATGCTTCCATTTTATCTAAAATAAGTCATTTGGAGTAAAAGCGCACAATGGTTCTTTGTGCATGAAGAAATCAATAGTTTTCTGGATTTTAACTTCACTGAACACAGATTTTTGCACCGTTTTTTGTCTTGCAAATGAAGCCAAAGCAATTGCCATGTATTTCATAGGACACATCTTAGAGCACCCACACTTTACTCTGTAATGACCTGGAAGCAATAATACAGGTGAAAGAACCCATCTGAAAAGCCTGAGAGTTTCAGCTTAATGATGGCCAAAACAGAAATGCATGTGTTTCATAGGTATTTGGCCTATCTGTGAAAAACACAGCAAATTCCAGATATTTCATGGTATTTTTTCTTTATGCTCAAGTCATTAAAAAAAGCTCTTTAAATTAATTCTTCTCTGGTTTTGTCCTTAGCTGCTCATCAGCAATTATGTTCCACTTTTCCCCAGTTAACCTGAATTCATTGATGGCAGTTCCTTTCTAGGCTGTATGAATCTGTACTCTCTTCCTAGGAAGAAAAGCCCCTTTTCACAGCTCGCCACCCAAGTTTTGGCAAAAGATGAAATTGCAGTCGTGAAAGATTTTTGATCTTTTTGTCCTCCAATTTTGTTTGAGCTTACATGCATTCTGCTCTACGACACCTGGAGAAGTTACTTAACAGCAAATGGTGCATCAGCTAACTCAGACCTGGAGATAAAATAAGCAAGGCAACAGTTTTTGTGAGTGTGAGAGATACGAAATCAAACAGACATTAAGCAGGTTTCGGCAACACTTGGACTCAAGCAGGTGGAAGAGGGGCTGCAGCAAGCGGCCAAATTCAAGGCAAGGGACAAAGATAGGCAGTGACCTGGTGGTGATGGGTGAGCTCTGGTGAAGTTGGTGCGACGCCTATGTACAATCACCTGCTCTTGGAGAGACTGGAGCAAGTAAGGAAACAAACTCTAAAAGCAGAAACCACTACGAGGTGTTGAAAGACTCCCTGCAAATGCCCCATTTCTCTTCCTGGAGCTGCAGTGCTCCCAGTGTAGGTGCTGACAATGATGGCAAAAAGCAGAAGAGCAAGGAAATGCTGACTTCTGTACAGCATGGCTCTGCTCTGCTTTATCCTCATGCCATTTCCAATGCTAGTGAGGCCAATCCCCCTTCTGCAGGTGTTGGCAGAATTTTTTTCCTCCCATTTCTTCCAATTTGAATCTTCTCTGAAGACGGAAGGAATAACTTCTGGAGGAAGGGAGAAAGAGAGAAATTAAAATGCACATATGGAAAATCCTTCACAATTTTCATGAAGTTTTCTTAAAGAGAAGACAAAGTGATGAAAGACAAAAGGGTGAGAACCTGGTGTGGACTTGATGTGAACAGCACTCATATATATTCCTGGGAGGAATGTCGAGGTGGATGTTGAAGCACTGCGTGAAGTAAAGGATATCTGCAAGTGATTTGTCATCTAGTATGCAGGATTGAGCTTTATTCCACTCAGTGATGTATGGGTAAGGACACCTGGCGAGTGTCTGGAAAAATTTAAAACAGGAGGGGCTCCAGTTCATCCTTTCAGATATTTTTTGCCTATTACCAATTCCCCAGAAATTGTTTCCTGTGTGTGTTTTGTTTTTAAATGCATAGAAATAACAATTCACTTTCCAGATCTCCGTTTTGGTGGTTCAGAGAGAGGAAGAAGGTGTACAAGAATAGGTTAATAAGAGTCAATTCTGAATCTGCTCTTTAGAGCTTCTCAAGTGCCAAGCAAAACACAATGACATGAACTGATAAGAGGGCATGAATGAAGTAGGAATGTTGGCACTCACAAGTCCGGGCTATCTGTCCCATTAAGACTAGAGGAAGTTGTCTTAACTGGGGGTATCAGTGTCTCCTACTTACAGCAAAATGGCAGATGCAGAGTTTGGAGACTTCCTTCTATAGCAATATAGAAATATTCCTACATGAGAAGCATAAAGCAGCTTAGGAAGGCCATTGTGTGTGCAGTTGGTGCAGGTTTTTAAAGAAGCTTAGTTTTCTGATGCAGTTAATGTGATATAACCCTGCAGAGAGTGGGAAGGAAATAAATCTCTCCAGGTGTTATCCAGGAGAGATTTTTCCTGGTGACATTACTGCTCCTGACCTAGGAGCTGCTGTGACAGTAGAAGGGTAGGGTGGCGAAAATCTAATAGAAAAAGCACAGTTTGTCCGGAGAAAGAGTCTTGTTCAGCATTGAGATTTTCAAGGCATGAGGCTTGTCCATTCTTCATTGACCAAACTGGGCACAGGACACATCCAGCACTTTGTCCAAAATGCTCTCCTGAGACACAGAGGTGGCTTTTGTTTTAGTTCCAATTATGTTGGCAGAACATGGCGTTTATGAGCAACAAGATTGCTGTAGGGCAAGAAATGTTTGTAATGAAAGTATTTAGTCACTGAAGCACTTGTTTTGTGATTGCCTGGCGAGGACATCTCTGCCCCAGAGCTTTCCACTGGAAGGCAGAAACAATTCTGATATGAGTCGTAAATACCCTGCTGTAAAAGACTTGACTTTTGCTCAGTTTTTAGGGATCCTGTGCTTTCAAAGTAAGGCAATGTGTCTTCAATGATGTTATGACACACAGAAGAACTGGGAGCAAAATGATCTTTATTTTCTGGCCATAGTAATGTGACATGGGCTGAGGTTACAGAGTTACACTTTATCCAGTGGCTCCTACAGTTATTTTTATAGAGCATTATCCTTGCTATCATCAGGATGGTCTTGAATTAATTTTTTCCTATTCTCATAGTGTTGCAGCCAACGGGGCCCCTATCATTCTGCCAGACACACTGGAATTGTATTGCGTGGTTTAAAGCAGATTCTGTGAGAACTTCTGTGAGAAACCCACATAGAAAATTTTGCTCACAATTTTTTCCAGTCTAAACCAATACCACTGTTCAAAAAAACAGAGAGTATGCAGCTGCATGTTTGCAAACTGAGCACAATGTGCATGTGTTTACTGAGTATAAAAAAAAAAAATCCATCCGTTTACTAGGGTTGTATTTACAGGCCTAAGTGCCTTTGTATTTACCAGGCACTTTCCACTCTCCTGAGAATTTGGAGATAGTCTTTAAATGATCCTTAGCTTTACAAGGCATAAAAATAAATTTGGAGCTAATACAGGCAGATTCCTGGCAGGGTTTTTTCTTCTCTCTGCCCTATGTAACTATGAGTGCAAACCAGGGCCAATGTTTTTGGCTGTGAAAAGGAGAGCTTATGAAAACAGTACCACAATGTGTTGTTCAGGGTGTGTGGCCACAGTCAAGTTAAAAGAATAGCACCAGTATTATTACAATAATCTGTCTATAAAAAGAATTTGCTGAAATAAAATGGGCATTTTTTAAGAGTTAACATTTGCAGTAGGACTGGTCCCTATGTTCAAGAATAATTACTGCACTAGATGAGAAAATGAAAGATCAACCACTGTTAAGGATTTATGAAATGTTACAGGGCCAAATGTTAGTGGGTCAAATTCCCACCCCTGTGTTCGGACTTGTTCTGACAGAAGAGAGCAAGGCAGGATCTTTCCTTCTGCAGTTCCAGGTAACATCAGAGCAGCTGGCTGAAGACCAAGGCATTTTTCAGCCTGCAGATGTCCAAACCTATGTCCACCAGAATCCAGCAAGCACATCCTTGCAGCCACATGCCATAACAGTCCTCTTCCTCAGGGTCTGCTGCAATAAGGTGTGCTAAGCAATGCCCAAGTTGCACCCTTTCTGAAAACAGTGAGAAAACGACTGGGAAAGGAAAGGTCCATAGTGCTCCAGGGGAATAGCAGCAGCTCATTTATCTCCAGGGCCTTCTTCAAATATTGGCATTTTAAGTAAAGAATTTGTTCTTCCACAATTAATCCAGCCCTATAAACAACCAGTATCAAAATCTGGTGGATAACTCTTATTTTAGAACACAGGAGAATTCAAGGAAAAAAGAGAAATTGGATAAAAAGATTAACCATAATGGTACTGTTCAGGGAGAACTAATAATTGAAATATGGCCCAAAATATCTTATACTGATTAGTAGTGAAAAATAGAGTTTCTTTTCTATCACAGTTATATCCTGTACCAAGAGACTCTGTCTCCTGATGTGGCAATAAGTTACAGTGGAATAAAAGTTGCACGTACATCTAAAGAGTTCTCTCAGTGGTTTGCACTGAATTATTTGCTGGGGTGAGCAAAAAAATATCATCCAGTCGAAAAATTTCTTGTCTTGTTTGAAACTGTGTTTCCATTCTTCTTAGAAACACCTCAGTTTTATTCAATATGAACTCTTTGCTTTCCACCATAAGACCTTCTGGCACTAGAAGTTTATTTTACAGAATGATTAATAAGGTTGAACGTTCCAGTTTTTCCACAGAGCAAAAGGAAATACCCAAATTTGCTTCAAGGTGCACAGGATCACAACGAGAGTAATTTCTGCAGTCTTCTCTGGCTGCTGCCAGACCAGCAAGGAAGCAGGCTAACGTTGATTAGACACTTTTCACCTGCCTGCCTGAGGACAGATACACCAATTCTTTCCTAGAACCGATGGCATCTGGATATCTGACAGATGAAAATGTTTTGAAGATATGTGGCAAACTGCTCACCAAGCAGGCAGCAAAGTTTTACAGATATCAGGCTTTAAGCCCCCTCGGACTTTTGCAGCAGCCCCAAAATGCAGCAGTGGCAGAAACACAGCAAGAAGCAGCACACCAGGCTGAGAGCGAGGATGGAAAGCAGCAGCGCCCCTGGACACTTGGAGGCAGAGAGGAAATGAGGGAATCGTGGGCAGTTGGAGGTCTGGACATGCTGACTCAAGCTGCTGTGCAGCCCAGAGTGATCTTCTCTTCACCAGGAGTGTCCTTGGCTTCCTTCAGCAATGGCAGCTTTCAGAAGGACATTGCACAAAACCCATCCTTGGATCAGGTTGACTTTTCTCATTGCTACCTATAGCAATAAAGCCATAGGAGTATCTTGGGGTAAAAACGTCGTGAGATCTCACTACTGAAGGATTTTATCAAATCTGCCACGGTTTGTGGAACAGCCATGGGGATACTGGTGGGACTAATGGTATTTGTTTGGCCACATGCTTGGGAGAAAAACAGATTAAAACATTTTTACTTTTAAAATAAACCAAAAATTTATGTCTCTTTCAAACTAAGTCAAAGCTCTTTGAAACACAGAATAGTCAGAATAGGTTTTTCTACAATTTCCTCTGTTCTCTCATTTGAAGGCAATGTTTCAGTCAGCTTAACTGTACTTGGTATTTGTATGGATAGGAGCCAGCTGCCAAGAATCTGTAAGGATTGACAGCAACTGGAGAGAAAATTGGGAGACGAAAAAGAAGGCTATACTTCTTCAACATTTTAAATGTAGTGCAGCAAATTTAGAACAGCAAATGTGTGTAGAGACTTGTTATTCAAAAGCCTACATTGACTAGTTAACGGGAAAATCATGATTTATTTAGAGAAAATTATCTTGTGCAATCATTTGGGTCCTGGTTTATTCGGACAACCCTAGGCGCTTTTGGCATCTGCAGGTGTTCTTGGCACAGAAGAACCCTGGTCTGGTTCATACCTTCATTGCCCTCCTAGCAGATGTCTTTTATGGAAGCAGCAGTATCCTTGAGGGAGTTGCATGGTCTGAGGAGCAGGCAATGAATGCTCCAAGATAAGTGTGTGTGAATTGAGCAGTGTGGTGCCCTCCAAAGTAATCACAGTGCCATGAGCAATGTCCTGAGGTTCAAATTAATTCAAGATGGTCTTGCAAATTAGTGTGGCGCCCTTCACGTGGTTATACAGACCAGCAGCAGTTCCTCTAGCTGCTAAAAACCTGCGTTTTGCTTTACACTCAGCCCTTCTGGACAAAAAAGAAGTCACTTACCCCCTCTCTCAATGGTATTGGTTTTGCAGGCTTTACTCACAGAAAAGCCGTCTTGGAACAGGCTGTCAATCTCATGGAGGCTGCAATGTGACAAGGGAGCTGCATTCATCACCTTGGGATGTCAGCCCTCATGTCTGGTGTGGTGAAGGCATCCCTTTGAGTGGTCCCTGCCGCTTGGCTGGAAAAGGACTGCACCACATCTGTGGCTTCTCATATGTTCTTGCATACAAATGGTACAAAATGCAAAGAGAAAAAATACAAAATGTTCAAAATGACCTCTAGAATTGTCAAAGGGAGCAACTATCAGTTGGTCAGGAAACAGTTTATTTGTGTGCTTGGGGCTTTCTGTGTCTCTATCTGTTTGCGCTTCAATGGCTTGAGTCCACTTCCAAAAGAAGCAGAGGGATGCACCTACTTATAACTGCTTCAGAGTAGTGGGGACGACTGGGACTCTTAACAAAAGGAAAGCGGGAAGGAAAGTAAACCCAGGAAAATACTTTAACATACTGCTCATTCCCCTCTACCTGGACTGTTCATGTAATCACAGTCTAAAAAAGCTCACCAAGCCACATTTATGAAAGGAAGCAATGAAGTTATTCTATTGACATTCAGACCATATCAAAAGAACTTTTCCAGCATTTTCATCGGGCTTTGTTTTTTAAAGGAAATATTAGTGAAAGGTATTGCAAACATAAGGCCTGCTTCTGCTTGAACTTTTTCTGTGAGTGTGGATCTGTTCCAACACTGTTAAAGTAAATGGGAGGAGTATCATGGTGACAGGACAGGTCTGGACCCACAGGAAAATCCAGCAAGTGCTGGCAAGTTGACAGGGGAACTGTGCTTAGTAAGGTCATTTGTAACCACTCCATGATGTGGGCAGCTGTGCAGTAGCTCTGTTGCAGAATCAGATCTATAAACCAGACATTATAAATATAGGATACTGTTAGGCCACTGCTGGGAGAAGAGATTTTTGAACTTTCTGGATTTGAAAATTTATAACACTTAAAATGGTTGTGCGTTATTTCCCCAAACTGTAAAATTCTAAAATATATTATCTTAGAGTTATTATCATAATTCCTGTGGTTCTTATGTTTTCTTATTGTAGCCATGATACAAAGGAGCATTTAGAAAATGTACTTTAGTACCTGCCTTTCCAGAGTGTTATTTAGTAGTTTTCAATGAGGTTTTTTTGCTAATTAGAGATGCGGATACGAATTAGGGCATATGGGCTGTGTCCAATACTTTCGAGTTCAAGTGTGTGACTCTGGCTTCAGGGGATGTTAAATCAGTTGCTTTGGCCAAACGCTGAAATTTCAGTGTTTTCTTGTGAAGTGTTGAAATGCAGGAATCAGTCCCAGATCAGATCCAGTTCTCTTGACTGTTTTTCATCCTTGGCTAAGCCTTCGAACAGCTTCTGTCGAACATAGAAGGTTTGCTACCATCTCCAGTATGAACAGAGTTGGTTAATTTCTGAGTAGTTGTCGTATGAACAGTCTGGAAAATGAAATTCAGAAGTGAATATTCTTTTTGTGTTGACAGTCTGCTTACAAAAACACAGCCTTGTGTGAAAAAGTGGTGTGCCATGAAAGTAAGCACATACGCTATGAACTTTGGTTGGCAACATTTAATAAATGCTGAGGTTTAGGCAGGGAACATATGTTTTGTGTGAGTGATTTTCCTTTAGCCCTAAATTAAACAATGCTATTTCTTGTGGACTTTCAATAAGAAATCCCTGCAGAGTTAAAACTTTCTACTGATTGTTATCTTTTCCCTCCTCCATTTTCCCTGAAGAATGAACTTCAGAGTGCCTAATTCTCACTTCCAGACAAATTAAGAAAGGAAAAAGTGCCTTTTTTAGTTACAGATATTTTGTAGCCCAACAAGTATTCATACAATAGAAGTATTGGCTCAGAGAATTGGGAGATTTGACCAAAATATCTGCTAAGAGGTGAGCAACAGTAATCAACTAGCATATTATCTGAAAAAGTAAATTATGTGTCCAGCCAGCCTAACTATGTTAAAATGAGTGGCAGGAGAAGATGTCAACATTTTTTTCTTTATGACCTCCATTGGTATGTGTTGATTTTTTTTGGCACTGCCCCAGGCCCCAAGTGTATGCTGTTGAACAAGGGGAAAAGGCAGCAGATTTTATTGATTCATAATATGGCTTGCTGTAGTGTTCTGAGGGAAAACAAAAGGCTTATGTTAGCTATAAGGTACTGTACTATATATTTAACTGGTATAAATTATAAGGTTGTCTCTCCTTAAGAGTATAATATAGAAGGTTGTTTCAGAGAGAGTCTGAAGTGAAAAATGATCAAAGCACTGTCCAAAGTAGACAAATTCATCAAACCAACCCAGTTATTAAAAGAACACAAACTTGTGTATGAATTATTTGCTCCTGCTTAGTTTGAACAAAGGCTGCTAACCATTCCCAGTCCGAGATGAAGGGTAATTTTGTACCGAAGACAAGCGCCATGGCACGTGATGGATTGCAGAATGGATCCGGTAACTTGACTCAGTTTTTCTCCTTGATGCTGTTTCCAGCCAAGCTTTCTGAGGCTGCGAAGCATCATTTTCTGCAAAAGTTGGGTTCCTTTTGACTTAATGTACTGTGGGATTTGTATAGGTCACTGTATCAGGTCTATTTTTGACATTGATCAAAACAGAAAAATCTTCTGTCCGAGGGAAGTTGCAGCATCACTTCTGGGCTTCCATGGGTCTTTGCAATGCCTTCGGGAGGAGGCAGCAAAGGCTGAAGACTGGAGCAGAGCTACCATGTAGCAAATGGGGTCTCGTTGTGTCAGGGACCCGCTACATGGGGACAACAGTGGTTACTCTGGGACAGCCAAAGGGCAACCAACTCCATGGGACCAGACAGAAGCCCTTGGTTGTGTAAAGCTCATGATGACTCTGGGGTACCAACATCTTAGATCCTTTGGAACCATCCTAAAACCTATGTTACCTTTTCCAAGCATCAAGAAAATAGTACTTCTTAGGAAAAACTGTAATTTGTCCCATGCACTAATGATTTTTTGGACTGGAATTGATACGTGACCAAAGCAAAAGGGCTCAAACATAATCAGTTGAATAAAAATCTTGAAGTTATACACATGGCATGAAGTGCTGTAGAATTTGCCAAGCTATCTAAAATGTAGCTTAAATGGGTTATGAATACCTAGGGTGAAATTTTGGCTCGCTGAAAAGAGTGGGAATTCTGCCATTGATCTCAACAAGGCTAGAATTTGTCTCTCAGACTCCCTCCGCTTCTTCTCATTTTATTTGCCATTCTGCTTGCTGATTGCATGCATTTTTATTTTACATGGAGAGGTTGCATAAAGTCAGAATATAATATTTCACAATTGGCAAGACACCCTGCAACTGCAGTTGTAGTTGCCTGTGGGGAAGCAGCGAGTGGCTCAGGGCCAGCACACTGCAGTATCGAGGAGGGGTTTCAAGGGAAGCAGAGCAGCCATGGAGCGGAGAAGGAAAGGGGCCCCTGCCTTGCATTCTTCTATGTGAGAGTCAGGAAGAAGCTGCAGCCATCTGTACTCCTAGGTTCTTCCTTTATGTAATCTGCAATGTAAAACTGGCTGCTGCAGGGGTCATTCAGGCTTTTTTTTTCCCCAGTCGTTATCCAGTGTGAGCTGCCGCTGTTTGAATCTTCCTCCAGCCCCCTCATTGCATGTGTTGGCTGTGGAGCTAGAGAAGCCACTCCTAAAGCTGAGAGTGACATGATCTATGCTCCTTCTGCTGCCATCTTTTACAAGGGGTGTTCCATGCACAGTGTGTGATGCTTTGCTGGTGACTGGGGAAACACAGCTAATAGCTGCACACAAAACTCCTTCTCTGGACAAAGTCCAGCTTTCCAACTTATTGGAGCAAGGCCCCATCTCTTTCTTCAGCAAATCTTCCAACCTAACAATCCTTATTTCTTTGAAGGGAAAAGAAGAAATCTTGTGAAAAATGCACTCGATATGTTAGTGGCTCATGTTTCTCTGCTAGCTTTTGTTAACTATTTCAAGGAAGCTTTCTCTGAAGACAGAAGGCTTTCAGGGGGCAGGTCAGCCCCTCAAAGGCAGTGCCTGGAATGCTTGGTGTACCCCTTTGCTCACAGCTCTGGTCCCAACAAAGCTGCAGCCCTCAGTGGCATTGCACTGTATCATGTTATATTTGCAGTCCTTCTGGAATGCTTTTTTTCCATATACTTTATTCAGATTTTGGTCATATATTATCTGCCTGACAACTCGACACCCATAAAAATTTATGAATTTGTGTTAAAACCAATACTTGATTATGTCAGTGTTTATGAGGCTTCCCATGAGTCCTATATTCTTCAGTTTAATCTAGCTATAGCCCCTCATAATAATAATAAAACAGGCCATATTTCACCATTTCTCAGTTAACATGACTCACTGCTCGCAATTACAGTAGCTACCAGCTCACACTTTTGTTGATTTTAAGGATTTGCTGCCTTGTAAGGGTCTTTGCTGATCTAAACACACATAGACATTTATTCAGTGGGCCTCCTTAAGTGGGCTAGAAATAGCTGTGGGTGCATTTTTCCCTTTTCAGAGAACAATGTCTGACTACATTTGTTCATGCAGAAGTGTGTAGTGACTCATAATGTATGTGTAATTGTGGGTTTATGTACTGATAATAAGAAAAAATTGACACCACTAGGGCCTTTGTGTTTGCAAATGCTCGGGATAAGGAGACCAACTGAAAAAACAATAAAGAAAATAAAGCAAATATGCTTCTTCCTCCCACAGTAAGGCTTTTCTTATTTCCATCCCTTACTTGTCTGGATCAGCCTTAAGTACTCATTCTGGGGCTTGATGGAGAATTTGTGTGGAGGGCCAGCTGTAGCAGTCATCCTCTGGCTTTTGCAAGGGGGGGGGTGTTTCACCTGAAGTTAATATTTTAGAGTCTCGTTTTGGTATTATGCAGTTCTTCTATCTTCATTATCCAGTTTTTAAAGCCAAACCAATGTATACAGTAAGATCATAAAGACCAATAGGACTCCAGCATTTTAAACTGGACATCAGTGAGTGTGGGGGATTTCTAAGCTTTAATACTAGCAATGGTAACATTCTATGGCTGCCAGGCTAACAGCAAGCTGTACAACCTACTTGCAACATATAGATTCTTTCATCCTAGGAATGATAAAGATGTTTTGAAAAATGAATCAGGGAAATAATTTTTTATATAGATAATGATATACATAACGTATAAAACACACATCCATGTTTTCCTAATTCTGAATAACATAATTGCTACAGAGGAAGAACATGGAGATACAGAAATAGTATATGTGAAACACAGGAGCAAATTTCTTTTAATCCCCATTTTTTACTTCCCATAACCTAGCTATAATATTTCTGTAATATGAGAACTCCACGGGGGTAATTTTTGCTGTTTTGAAAGATGTGCTTGATAGAAGTTGGTTCCAGAAGTTACAGCTACACATAAATTTACAGCTCTTAGCAATGAATATGTAACATATACACAACTTTTAGACAACAGTTATATAGCATTGTAACATATTTTATGAAGACATAAAGCTGTTATGATTCTTGAACTTTTTAGTTCCTTCTGTATTAAATTGTATCTCCAGGAAAAGAACAGATGACTTATGCCTAAGTTTAAGTGATTCTGAAGTTATAAATTTAACAGATGTAGATAACACCAGTACTACTCCCCAAAGATGTTTTTCATGTCTCAAAATACCTTGGATGACTTAATTGTCTCAAGATAGTGATGTAAAAACGGTTCAGGATGATAGGTCATACTTTTTCCAAGTCAAATTAAGTTCCACTTCTACAGAAAGCATTTATTGCATTCACAAACCTTGAGATTGTTGGCAACAATACTATATTGCATTTAGGAAAGTCCTGCAGGACGTATCTCCATAGCCTATGCAAAAGGGATTTAGAAAATGGACCAAAACGGGAAAGAAATTGGTAATTTCTAGAAGATTTAGTGCATTAGAGAAATCTTCAAAACTTCTTCTGATATTTGTCCTGCCAAAAATGTGGGCAATGAAAGGTCAGTGGTTTTGAAAATGAGTCTATGAATCATATAAAAGTTAGGATATAAATGCACAAGAGCAATTAAAAATCATGTGGGTTAGGAGAAGGTTACACCGATTGCAGTAGAATAATTAGACCATCTTGCTCTTTTATTCAAAGCAGGATTTGGAATCTGTAGATTCCATTTTAATAGGATATTTCCTAAGTGTCGGATGGTCAGGATGTTGTAGTCAAATTTCTACTTTTAAGATTTCAGGTAAGGAGCTGAATGCACATTTCCCTTGCCTCCACAGCGTTCTGACTACTGGGTACAGAAAAAATCAAGATTATTTCTTTCTCTTCCTTATCCTTGCAAATGTCATCAATTGTGAAACTTGCCTTTTAATAATTTTGAAAGTTTCCTGAGCGTGATGCAATTCTTACCCACAGTTCCTCTGGTGAGGATATGGCAAGAGCTGGTGGCATTCCCTCGTACAGATGTGTACATCAGAGCTAAAATACAACACACTCCAGCTTATGCTCTCTCTCTGCTACTCTCCCTCCTACAGTTAAAGAGTTTCTGCATGGCTGCACAAAGGCTTTAAGGGATATGTGGATAACTGTACAAAGCTGGCTTGCAGTCTAGATATATAATTATCAAATACGCAATTTACTTCATGAACATAAATCATGTTCCTTTATGGAGAGAAATAATCAAGTTAGTGTCATTAAATTTTATCAAATATAAGGAACTAATTTCAAGGTCAAGATACAAATGGCCTTCCTTTTAATTATTTTGGTATTACAGACTTCCTTTACGTTTATTGCACTGTAATTGTTTGGAGACAATTTTAATTTAAAATACTATCCTATTTCCCTAGACAAAACCAAGAAAAATCACTATTAGGCACTATGCTTCGTATTTGCCAGTAAGAGCTAGTAACATCTCCACCTTGTGGTTGTTCGTCTGAGTGATGAGCTTAGACTGCAACATCTCATACCATGGATATTTTGGCTCTGGGACTCCAGGTTCTCTGAATATACATTTCATACACTGAGGAACTCTAGCTGAGATATTCTTAGATTAAAAAATACATAGATTTAGATAATGTAGATTACAAGCAGTTCTTGTTTCATACTTTTTATCAGACATTGTTAAAATCTTGTATTTTAGACAACATCAATAATTAAATTCAGGGATAGGCAGCTACAGAGGCAACAAAGATACAGGGATAACTGGAACTGTTCAACTTAAAAAGAAGTATTTCTTACATAAAAAATGCCATCAAATCAAATAAGATGACCCCCAGGTCAGTGTCAAGAAGATGAATTATTTTTTGCTCATCAAAATATTTGCAGATGTCCTCATATTTGATGAAAAGAATGCACATTACACACAGTGATTCCCTGTGGAATGGGAGAATGTTACTGTTCCCGTTTCACAGGGGGAAAGCCAATTGAAGAGGGAACATGTCCTTTCACAGAGTCACAGAGAATGATGGAAGAATAGCCCAGACTTTCTGTTTTACAGTTCATGGCATTTTACTGTTAGGTCGTCCATCTCTCATCCTGATTTGCTTTATCAATAATGTCAGAAAATTGTCTACTCAACTCTAAGAAACCTGATCACGGGTATTAACTCTATTAACTCAGCACTAGTTGCAGAAGTTAAGCTGCTATTTTTTTTTTTTTTTTTAACTTCTACTTTTTTTTTACTTGCAAATGTAAGAAGAAGGTCATTTGATATTTCTGGTATTTCCTCAGTCACAGTCAGCCAGAAGAATTAAGACATAAGCTTTTTTTTGTCGTATTTTGTCACTTCCTGCACACCCCAGAATTTTAAAATGCAAATAAGGCAGATAAGTAAGTGTAATTGTACTATCTAGGCTTTCTAAAATGTCTCAAATACTTTGGCTTGATATTCTAACTGAAGGTGTCCCAACCTCTTATTTCCAAGAAGGAGATTTCTTTTATTTTACTTTTACATTTTCTGTCAGAGCTCATTTTTTCCTGTCCTATTGTATATTTATGCATAGAACATTCAATTTACAAGGACTCAAAGGCTCAAATACATCTCTTCTAGCTCCAGGCACCACAGGTAGCAACAAAACTGCCTCTAGTCATCAGCCTAGAAATTAGATTTTTGTCCTATCTGAATAGCCTCCCATAGGCACCAAAACTTACATGGTGCAATTCTTGTTGGCAGCCTTGCAAAAGCATCAGATTGCGTACAGCTGTGGTTCAATACTTTGAGAGCTGATAACAAAAAAATAGACAGAAGTGAATTGTCCCAGTGTGTGTGTGAGTAAGATTTTGAATAGCTGAAAATGCTTAGTAATGACAGTCCAAACTGGTCCAAAGTGTTCTAGGAAATGGCACTCCATGGGGAAGAGACTGACAAGAGAGGAAATCTTGCAGAGCTTTTGTGAAATTCAGAGATCGACAGAGATTTAAATGTGACAGAGGAGGAAAGGAAGATGTTTTGGCAACAACAGCAGGTGTATAACATGCATATGTAATCTGTGCTTCCTAAGCAGGAGGTGGAGTTTTGAGCTAGGGGAAAAAAGCTGGAAGGAGGAGCTGTGAGGATGGTGGTTGGTGAGGAAAAGTGCTGAATGTGGCCTAAATGGAACAGACTAGTCTAGCTAAATATAATGTCTTCACTATAGGTGTCAATATCTGAGCTGGTCATCCCAGCCTCCTCAATGGGGCATTCTCAATAGATCACTCATAAAGGGCATATTCCTCACTCAGAACTTCACATTACTGTTTCCTATTTCTTTTTCTAGTCTATCCTAAAAAAAAATTTCTTTTAGAAAAATACTATTCTTGAAAGAGAATGCTTTTCTTGTCAGCATGTGAACTAATCATGGGCTTTATAGACAATACAGAAGAGGAGGTGCTCTGAGGGCACAGTTAATACCCCCATGAAGTAGTAGTATAAAGTAAATCTTTTTCTCTATTGACTACAAAGTGAGTACATAAAGATATCTCAGCTACAATATCTGAAGAGTCCTAATTTCCAGAGGATCCAAATTGTGGTCTCTTTTCAGCAGTGAAATAGACCTAGAACTTGCTGCAGAATTTCAGCTCTAGAGGTGCAGTTGCACTTGTCCTGGCTGTCTTTGTCCCCTGGTGCTGGCTGCGTAGCATGGTGTGAACCCAGCTCTGCTGCTCAGAACTGTCCAGACCATTTCAGTCTTCTTAAAGATTGGGCACTGATGATAGGAGACTGAGCACCATGACACAGTTGGATTTCAGAAACAGAATACTGCAAATGGAAAATGTGGTTCTGGTGTGTGCTCCTTCATGCTCAGTACGGTTTTGATCACCATGTGGTGACTAATCCATAACTGCCCTGCTTTGCCAGCCATGATTTCAGAATGCCACTGGATTAAATAACCATGCAGCTTTGAAGAGTAGAGCTGCTGAGGGATAGGCAGGAAAACTTTAAAAACCTAAAGAAGTTTGTTCAAATAACACATTCAGATCCTTATTGGGAAATAATTGGTCTGGAAATCAAACTTCAATGCCTCCTTGTCTCAGACCTTTGCAATGCTGAAGGAAAACCACACCTTTTAAATGTCTGATCTGCCGAAGTTCAGTGAGGCTCCAAAGAGTTTTTGAAATGTTAAACTTTTCAGCATTTTTTCCAAGAGGGAAACTTTCACCCCGTTCTGTTTGAAGAAGTCTGCCTGTGACTAATTAAAAGCAGCGTGTGGCACGCGTTGCAGCAGCGCCTTTGTTGCCAAGCCCCCCTTGGTGGTCCTGAAGACCACAGGCATTTGCCTGCTGTGGGCATGGGCTGGCGAGAGCTGGTGGCTGCAGTCCCATGAACAAGGACACTCTGGCAGCCCTGACTCAGGCAATGCTGTCACTTTAGCCAGCTGGAGCCATGCCTGAACGCTTCCAAACAGGACAGATGCTTCAGCCCAGGAAAAGCTCTGTGCAACAGGCTGTCACTCCCAGATCTACTTGATATTACCGGGATGAGGACAGTGTGTTAATCTGCTTCCACGGGGCAGAATAAAGTCGATGTTAGTGTCAACTGCAGTTGCTTCGCCAAACCCTGCTCAAGTTTCACTCATCCTGTAGGCTGAGAAATGCTTAGAATGGTCAAAACCTGAAATGTTTATTTTTATCAGTGAAAGCATCTTAATTAGGCTTTAGGGGCATGTGGGCTGCGTGCACATACACACAAAATTCTATTACGCAGAGAATGAGTTAAGGAAATAAGAAAAGTCAACTCTGCGGTGTTCCGTATGATCTGATGGAGAGCATAAAAGGATATAGCTCGTTCTCTCACTCTCTCCAGCCATCTGTAAAGTAGCAACAACTGCATCTCCCTTCCAAGCTGCTCTGAGCTGCTGGTTGTCTCCTATAGCACAGCTTGCAGTACTTATGGTCTGCAATATTAACTGGGGGAGGGCAATACAGTGACTAAAATTTAAAAGCAGGCTTTTTCTTTGGAGTTGAAGGGAAGTTCCACTTAAAACAATTGCCAGCACAACAAGCAACTGTGCTGATTATGGGGATTTAGATCTATTATCTCAGTTTTTACTGAAAGCCACTTCCTCCAGCAAAGAAAACACAAATACTGTTTTTATTCATACTACTTCTGCTAGAATACATATCTGGAAGTATTTAAATGAACATTTAAAGTTCAGAATTTGAAATTTAATGAAACAAGATTTTTATCCTGATGATGCAAGGACTCTAGAAGAAAACAATGTTCCTTTTGTAATTAAGCAGAGCAGCTATTTATACTGTCGGCTGCATTCCAGTACAAAGTGCACTCATGGCATCAATTTAAAGGGCATATGTTGGAGGCAAACACACAAAAGTGGTTTGGAAAGAGGCATGGAGTAAAAGTTTCTGAAGTGCCTAAGTCTCTTCAAGGAATGAGACTTCAAGGACACTCATTTGATTTTGAAAGTTTTACCCAGGCTTACCAGAAACAACTTAAAATTGGCCATGATCCTCTGTAGCCACAGAAAATTCCTTTTGGAATAGGTTTTATTCGAGTAACTCCAGATGTACTCGCCCTATGCCTGTGTTAGAAGGAGGTCCAATTTGATTTAAATAATTTACTTTGACTTCAACCACAGCAGGATTAAGTCCTGAGTCTTTTGTCAGTAGAAGACTCAGAAATTTCTTTACATCTTTTAATATGATTATTTTTCTTTCTTCTTGCAACTTTTGGTTTCCATACTTGCTTTTCATTAGACATGTAAGGTGCATTACTAAAAAAGCCTATCTTGTGACGAGGAAAGCACCTTTTCTTTAACATTTCCAGTTTCCACCAGCCTAAAGAGGAAAAAGCCTAAGTGTGTACATTTTACTGCATAGCTGAAACCAAATTCTGGATGGAAACATTTTATCAAGTACCTTATTTTTCTACACATTCCTGGAGGACCTGCAAAGGAGGAGCTTGTCAGCTAAATTGAAAACATACTAATAAAGTTAAAAAGTTAATGGGAGACATTTGCAATTTCCCAATAATTTTCCTAGTGACTTAAACTCAAAATAACTGTGTATACTTCTGCTACTGTTTTCCTTACATCTTTGTATCGAATGACATGCAGAAGAATTAGTGCCGGATATCTACCATTTGTCGCACACCTATCAAATTATAGTTTTCCTAGGCAAACTTACAGTTCAGGTGGCCAGCTCTCTGTTTGTCTGGGAGGCTATTTTCAATTACTTTTAAGTAATAATGTGTGTTTTATAACTCAAACCACTTGTATAAATAGAGCTTAAAGCCTTGTGACTGAGGCAATAAAATAGAAGCAAAGGTTTAGCTGTTGTAACCTACTATGCAGTCCATTAAGAGCAGTGGCTAAAATATAATTCCAGACTCTGGGCCACTTTTTTGTTAACTAGAAGATATAAAAATACCTTTCTTCTTTTTTTTTTTTTTGTCTCCAATTAGGATGATTATTGTCTTAGTTAAGCACATCTAATGATTGCTGCTTCTTTCAGTGAGCCTTAGCTAGTTATTTTGAACCAAGACATTTCCACATGCCCTGCTAAAGGGTACAAGGCAGCGTTACCTTTGCCTTGTATCTCCAGACTTGCAAAATGGAACCATTTAAAGATAAGGTTTTCATTTAAGGATACACAGAAGGGTAAGTCTTGGTTAATTCTGTCCTACTCTTCTGTGTGTTCTTTCCACTTCTCCATTTACTAGGACTAGACTATCACATCTGAATATCACATGGCCAGACTTGTATTTATATCAACTAATGCTGCACGTCACTGGCATCCTGACTAAAAGGTCAAGAGAGAAATAGCTTTGATGGACTGAGGAGCTATTTCAAAGGATATCTTTTGTTTTTCATTCCTTTCTGAATAAAATTTTCTGTTCAGGCACCTATTATATAAGATTTGTGTATTTGATAGATCTTTTTGACCTCAGAAAAGAAAAATATAAAGTGATATCTTATTCCTTTCTTTTATCTGCCTTAAGCCTCCAAGAACATTCCTCTGCATTCTTGCCTCTACTGATAACATCTTTTCTAGCTGCTAAAGAGTTGACAGCATATTACAGGGGTTGGGCAGTGCTGAACTGTTCTCATTTAGATTTGGCCTGAATGCCAAAAATGTTGACCTTTTCTGTATTTAATATGGCTTAGAAGAGGCATCTTTCCAAGTTTTAATATAATCTACTGCTGAACCTTCTCATCCTCCTCCACTTCCCCTCCCCTTCAATCTCGTAGCACTCCTAATTCAATGTATGGGATATGGACACCCTACATTGCCTAGCATATCCTTTTACATATATCCAGGGAATTCAGGAATTCTTTTGAATTGCTTGAGTGCTGCTATATTTGTCAGAGTCTCTTATCAGTTTCTGATATCAGTCTCTGTTTATCTTTTAGGATTTAATAGTCTGTTAGTGTGAGTGGCTCATTTCTTTCCCACACAACCATTTTTTTACCTGTCAAGTTTTGCCCATCAGTTCTTTTGGAAGAATTTTTTTGACTGAGGACTTGATCTTTTCATAAATAATACAAATAGAAACATAAATGTAATTTAAATTTTTTACTTCACTCCGTTATGAATGGGTACATCTAATAATATCCCAGGCCAGCTATCTTAGTTCTGCTATGCCTATTTAAATATTTTTAATACAAGATTGATCAAAACAGGCAAAATTTTAATAAAGTTTTATGATCTGGGCCGTTTCTGAAACACAGAGGTGATCCATGAAAAGGGAAACATTTTGAATAGGTGCTTTTGGATTTACTCATATTTTGCTGTGGTACTGGTGATCATTTTAAGTTCCTTTCAGCTGAAATACTCCTATTTATTCTATTCTATTCTATTCTATTCTATTCTATTCTATTCTATTCTATTCTATTCTATTCTATTCTATTCTATTCTATTCTATTCTACTTCCATTCCATTCCACTCCACTCCATTCTAGATATGACCAGGCTAACATTTTGGTCGGCATACAAGATCAGTAACATACTAATTAACTTGTGAAGCCTTTTTTTCCAAGCTATGAAATCAAATTATGATAAAGTTATAGATCAGTTTTAAAAGTGGCATGTAGCATAGCAAATTTTGTAGATAGTCTCTATCATTTAGCAATTGTCTTCTCAGTTACAGTATATTCACAATGATTTTGCTTGTCACTTGAATGCTAAATTGACACCTACTTCGAAAGCAGAATCTAATTTTTGGCTTAAAGAACAATTCCTATAATATTCCTTCATAAAGTTCTAGCTCACACTGGACAACGTGGTATAATTGTTACAGCTTTTATCCCACAGTCTTCTACCTGATGTGCCACCCATCCTGAATATGGAGGAAAGTGGCATTGTAAGCCAACAAAAGAGAGCTCTGTCCTGGGCCCGATGGCTTCCAACAGCTGCACCCCATGAAAAAAGTCATGCCTCCAGATATATTTTCCAGCCATAAACATGCAGTTCTCAAAAGTCAGCCCCATTAAAACTTATTCTTTTGAGCCAAGCCCAAACCATGGCATTGCTGGGCGTGTACTTTTAGGCAACCATCACCAAGCCTATTCTTATTCTCCACAGTGTTGTGGAAAACTCCCCAATAAGGGCAGTAACAAAGCCCTGTGGGCAAACGATGCCAAACATATGTGCACATATCACTTCTGATGAGAAGTCTTATGGTCCCCAGGGATCATTTCCTCATTCGCTCATCAGATTCAACCCTACTGATGGAACAAGCAAATACAATACAATGGAAGGGGTCTGCTCTTTTCTTTGTACTCAGCGCAAGTTTGCCCTATTAAATCCTTAAGAAGAAGTTCCTTTTTGGGCACAAAGACATTCAAGGGGAAAGACATCTCTTATTCTAAATTACTGTATTATGCTTTAACTTGAAATGGCAGAGATTTGAGGCATTTCAAGCTAGTCAAAAGTGGGAAATGTAACACAGTGGAGCTTCACTCTTTCAAATTTTCTTTTTGTTACCTATCATACCTGCCTATCATTACCTTTGCATATCTTTATCTCTTCCCAGTCCTCATTTTCTTACTCCACCTATTTCCTTTCTTGTAATGACGATTTGAAAAATCTCTTTCTGGCTAAGACGGAGTGATATCCCCTGCCAGCCTTTTGCCAGTGTTGCACCAGTAAGGTTTTCAACAGCAAGGGATAAACTTCCCAAAGAAAATTCCATTTCAATCTGTAAGACTCACAAAATTATTTTAGCAGATGGAGAATGCAGCCCTGTGTGTTCTGCTGAGAGTGGGCTGCTTCCAGGTCAGCAGTTCTCCTTAGAGTGACAGACAAGATATGTCTAAATACTGACGGATTCAGAATTCATATTAGGCATTACCAACACATCTCAGGTGTATTTCTCTATCAGCTGGCATCACGGTCTGCTCCTTATAAACACGGAGAGCAGGAATTAGAAAGGGAAAGCTCACTTCTAGCTATAAAGTCTACCTTTCTAATCCCACTAACCCATGATTATTCTTTCATGCTGGGCAGACACATTTCGTTGAATTGTGTTCATCACATGATTAAAACCTATGGAAGGCCTGTTGCAGTCCAAAGACACTGAAAAAAAAGACTATAAAAATTTCCACTGCCTTGACACCAAAAAGCAAAGTCTTGTACTAGTTAAACTCTGATGCAACATTTGGATTTAATTACAGTAGGCCAAATTCTGCCCTCAGATACACCAGTCAACTTGGGTAAGACTTGGCAAGGAGGGGGCATTTTCAAATCTAATACAATGGTATTTTTATAATACCATGCCAAATAGGGCATAATATAATTTTAGAAACTTTCTCATTTATAATAATAAAATGCTCTTCAAGATGATTCATATTAAAAGAAACAATTATTTTGGCTTGCAGGACATATTTGTAGCTATGTGTAGACACTTATTTGGATGCAATTCAGTATCAAATAAATTCAAAATATGGATGCATGCCAGTGACAGGGATGAAAAAAAAAAACTTCAACCAAGTGAACTGTTACTCAGTAGCTTTTGCAGTTTCCTTTGCCTGCTAGCTGAGAGCTCCCCATAGCTTCATAGAGATGAAGAACTGGAAGGGACCTCTAGAGGTCATATGGTCTAAACTTCTGCAGAAGGGTGAATTCAAACTCACAAGGGCAGACATCTGTCAGTGATAGTTTAATAGTTATTGAAAACATTTTAAAATGGGAAAGTCCATGCCCTACCATATTCTCCAGTATTTTTGTAGACAGATGAGCTTATTCTAATGGCTAATTTAAATGGATTTTGATTAAATTAAGATTTTTTTTTTTCTCACTGTGGTCCGGAGAAACAGCTGGGCATGTTGTATTCCTCACTGGAAAGTTATCAGTTTACAACCTTTCAATTTCCTCTTTTAGAAGAGACGTGCTAGAGAGCCTTCAGCCTTTCCATCTCATTTGTATGCACACTAAACCCTCCCTATATTGCTGTTCTCCTTGGAGTCCTTACTCCAAACTGGGGTAAGCTCCCCTACAAATCTCCCAAAATGGAAAGTTATTTCCATCTCTTTCAGTTGGAGTGCCAAAAGCAGCAGCTCAGGTTGGACCAGCAGAGAGGACACTACAATAATCACATCCCATATGTTGCATATGACTTTACCCAGTTTGCAGTAGCCTCACATTGCTGACTCACATTTAATCCAGAATCCACTGTGAGTTGCCTTCAGATTTTAGACTATTTCCCCAACTTGTCAAGAGCCTTTGAATTCTAATTTAGTCCTTCAAAAGGGTTTGTGACACCTTTCAGATGACAATACTGCAATCCTTTGTCCAAAACAATTTGTGTGGAAAACTGGACTTGGGTAGACACTGGTGCATTTCTATACTTTTAAGAGCAAAAAAGGGCTAATTGCTATTTAAAAGTAGGAGTTCACTCATCTACTCACCTTCAATATGACAATTTCCCTATAATCTATTTTAATTTATTTAATACAGCATCAAAAGTTATGCTAAAGACAGATTTATTCTGTGATTTTTTTATAGACAGCTAAAAATCAATTTATTTCTTTCCCTGGGTAGATGCATCATTTGCAAGGCAAAATTTAAAAAGCTTTAAAGTTAAGGTTCATGCTCCTAAGAAATAACAGTGTTAAATCAAAGCTATTACTGCATGTACCTTGTTAACTGAAATACAGGCAGCCTATTTATTAGCATGGATGAAAAATTACTACAGTTATTAACCTGCAAATCACTGGGGTAATACGTTATGTTATTCCAATCATTCTCTGGGAGGGAAGGGGAATGGTATTTTGGAACTTATTTGTAATGCAGCTTGCCATCTTTCTGTCAAAGTCAAGAGTCTGTCAGGAGACTGATGTTTCTGATGTTTCACTTTTTATCCTTTTTTCACCAACCTGAAAGTAGGGAGCAGTCACTACACTCTGGGCAGAAAAAATAGTTCCGCTTCAGGCTGTGTTATCTCCCCCCTCCCCCTCTGCTTTCTCACGTCATTCAGAACAGAAGAAGCATTTTTAAGCCATGTTTTAAGGAAAGCTGCTACAGTATTATCCTGTGGACAACTTGGTTTGATGTAGCCCAGAAGGTCACAGAGCTACCAAATCAGCAAATGGTCTCTGTTTGATTCTACAGAGCTTCTGTCAGAAGTTCTCTGACTTCTCCCTACCCCCTCTACTTCATGCATTCAGCTTAAAATGTATTTGATGGGGGTTTGGGGTTAGGGTTTGGATTTGGATTTCTTATGACTGTCTACCAGATTAATCTGCTGACAGGAGTGGATAAAATGGCCCTGAAGTTGTAAATGCAAGGAGATCCCCTTGTGTGATGGGTGTGTCCCGTTTGCCAAGCGTGCCTTGCATTTTGGACATTAAATTAACTTTCCCAAATTTGTAGGCTTTGGGGACAGAAATCATCACTGTGACTCATTTGGAGAAATCCCTAGCATGTTTTGACTGCTTTTGTAACATAAAAATAATCCCACAGGCAGATCACATTATCTAGAGATAGAAATTTTCACAAGAAAGATTCAGTAAATGTCTCAACATATAGAAGTGAACCAGACAAGCAGATAAAGACAAGAGACAGACACAGCGCTTTTCATGCAAGTGAAATGCTGTTTAGAGTACAAAAGAATATCTATTGAGCACAACTGCACGGACTTCAGCAAGATTAATTTTTGATACCTTTCAGATTAGATAAAAGTAAATCATGAAATAGTAGAAATGGGGATATAACATCCATGGATGTCATTTTAGAATAAATTCCATTTTAGGTTATTGCATGAAAAAGAGCTATACCCAGCAGGGGTTATTATCAAAGGTGTAACTCAAGATAGGGAAGAACCACAAAACCAACCCCCCAAAAACCCGAACATGACATTTAATGGAAAACATTTTTAAATGGGCTAAAAGATAATTTTCTTCAAAACACTGTATCTTCTTTACATATTTTATTCCCTCTACACTATTTCAAGTATACCAGTAGTCTGGATAAAAGAGAGTCATCTCACTGAATTTATGTTGCCTTTTCTGTTTGAACTCAGCAGGTCTTTGCTATAAAGTGAA
The DNA here is from genome assembly GCA_013397845.1 of Melanocharis versteri. NCBI lineage: Eukaryota > Metazoa > Chordata > Aves > Passeriformes > Melanocharitidae > Melanocharis > Melanocharis versteri. Next base: position 2,611,397 of record VZTG01002166.1, on the reverse strand, counting down.
AGTTCTAAAAACCTTTTCTACTTCTCCTGAAGAGAAAGAAAAGAGAACTTTATAGTTGGACCAAATCATACAATGCGGTTAGTATTCCCTGTCTCCCATGTGTTGTCATCCAGCCAACCAAAACAAACATCCCGGGTCACTCAGAGGACGTGGTATTTGTCACAATAAGTCTATGATCTCAAGCAAGCTGAGGTGGTTTCATAGGATTCCTGATTTGCAAACAGCCCAAAACAAAACATGCAGGCAGTTTACAGTTTATATATTGGTTTGTAGAGCACTGTTATGTGGGTTTGCTGATACAGCTTTCCCTCAAATGTTTAGAGAAAAGAGGAAACACAGATGAAAGGCTGGATTGTTACCTGTCTTGATGTACTGGCTTTTGAAATGAACAGTAGAAGGGTCCTAGTACAGATTTCCAGCATCCAGGTTTTTAGGGGATTTCTGGGCTTTGTTGACCCCAGAGAGGTCACCAAGTCACCATTCCTGGGCAGCTTCTCTCCCTGCATCCCTGCCAGTGGCGCACACAGGCCAAGGAGGGGGGCTGCACAAGCACTGTGCCATGCTCTTCCCTACTACTGCCCTGCCGTCACCCTATACTACTACTTCCCAAAGTCGGCTCCCGTTGGCCACAGGCTGAGGGGGGTGGTACAGTCCAGGTGCAGCTTTCTCTGGACCTATCTATCTCTGAGAAAGAAGGCCTCAAACTTGAAATCCAAAAGAAAGGATTTTTCTTGGAATATGGCTGCATGGATAACGGCAATATAATAACAGAGCCCTGGAGCTTCCCCCTGCGTTTGTGCTTTTAAAGGTCCCACAGGATGTGTGTGGTGGTGTTATCCTGGCGATGCCTTGCTGGAGCCACTGGCTGGCGTGACTTGGCACTCATTGCTCAGGATAATACACTGAGGGCTCAGCACCCCAAGTTTAGAGTTACTCAATGAAAATTCTGCATGCTACAGTCTGCCAGCGTCTTGCATAATCCTAACAAATTCTAGCATTACTGTGGAAAGCTACAGGACATTTAAGAATTTTCTGGAAATTTCACTATTTTCTTTTATATTCAGCTTTGGTTCTCTATAAATCATCTGGCAGTTCTTATATGTAATTTTGCACTACCTACAATTTTCCCTTGAAATTTACCTTGAATTTTAAATTTAAATCAAGGAGTAATTGAATTCCTGGAAGCAACAATCAAATAACAGATTCTTTTTTCTTGTGTGTTTGCATATGTTTGGACAGAGATACTTTTATTGATAGCCAAAGGCTTAGCAAGCTGCTTAGATAGAAAGCAACCCAATTATTACCTGTTTCTGGAGCTTCACCCCTCTCTGGAATTACATCTGGACTAAGGACTCATTCTTGGCTAATTGTTACACAGTACTTCTTATGGTAATGCTTTCATAGTGAGCAGGTATCTCACCCACAGGTATCATCTAAAGATGGAGAGAAGTATCAAAGAAACCCCCCTCTTACCATTCAGGGTGTGGGCTCCGTTATGCTAACCCGGTAGAAATTAATATTGCAGGATTACAGTAGCAATGTGGAAAGCTGAACTGTGAGACTTTGCAATTGGGAAGGGGGAATCTGACCTAAACCCACACTGTTTTCACTCACTCACACTCTGTCACCCACATACTCACCAGATCCAAGTTGTGCGTGTTCACCTAATCCGGTCGGCATGCAGGCACCAAGGCACACGTGGCCAGGTGGTCTGGCCAGTGTTCCTGGCAGTGACCCAGAGCACAAGAGACATCAGCTCTTGGGTCTTCAGGAGATTTAGTGGCCTTCAGACAGCAACCACATCTACCAGCACAGTCTTCTGTAGCAACAAGCTGCAGAGACTCTGTGCCTGCCATGCAGAGAGGCTGCACTCACCACGTGCACACTCAGGGCATTTGTAGTGACAGGCTGGGCGTTCCTGGGTCATTCCCAGCTCGCCCATGCTTGAGAGACTGTTCTCAATCTGACTCCCAGGATAACTGCTGCAAAGAGAAAAAACAAAAAGGTACTAGATATAAGTCTATAAATAGGTATAAATCTATTAATCAAGACGTAAATCTGGAGTTAATATGCTGGTGAGTCTGCATGTTTATATTGTTTTCCTAACCTCTCCCCTTACAGTTTTGATACAGTTCTGTGTTTTGCCTGATGAGACCAAGAGTGGATTTTGATTCCTAGAAGATATGCCAAACATCAGCGAAAAGATCTCTTTGTCTTCTCTTCAGCATATTGGTCTTTAGCATTGATCTCATTTAATATTTTTATCAGAGTTTGAAGCTCTTCAACTTCTGATCATTTTAATGCTTCTTCTGAGCTTTAAATGACAATACTATGTAATTTCATCTTTGTCACTTGCCAGAGCATGATCAAGAGAGTCAGACTTTTGGATTTTGTAGGTGTCTTCTGATACTCTATTTTGTTGTTTGTTTGGGTTTTGTAGGGGGGTTTGGGGGCCTTTTGTTTGGTTGGTTTGGTTTCGTTTGGTTTCATTAGGTTTGTTTTTTTTCAAGAGGAGCTTAGCTGGAAATAAAAATCCCCTACCGAAAACCACATAGAGCTTCACGCTCATTAGTGTAACTTTAGAAACACTTTGTCCTCACCGGTGAACTGGTAGAGTTTGCCGGATGCCACATCTAAGTGTGAAAGTCTCTGAACTACCACTGCGTGGTGGGCTATAGGGTTGTCCAATCTGACTGCTACACCCACATTCAGGGGAGCGTTGCTCTGTTAAAATGTATTATTTGAAGCTAGTGAAGGTCTCCCAGGTGCTCCCGTGGCTTCCAGGTCAGATTCCTTAAAGAAGCAGGGCGGAATGTCGGCGGGCTGCCCCAGGCGTTCAGCCCTGCCCGGGAGGGCTTCGGTTCCCAGCCGCGCCGGATGCGCCACTGCCGGCCCGACACCATTAGATGGCAACAGCTGCCCGGCTAAACCCGCCTGCGACAGAGCGATGCACGGCCCGATTTCCCTTCCCGGGCCCGCATCCTCTCTCTGGTTTGGGAGCGGGCAGCTGGCGAGCCCCTCTTCCGCGGGGCCGTGTCCCCCCGCCCGCCCACTCCACTCCGCGGGAAAGCCCGCAGCAAAACACGGCAGGCGGCAACAGCCCCGCGCTTCCCTCTGAAACAGGCTTAAACTGGGTTTTTGCTTTACTGGAAAACACATAATTTGAGTTTTCATGCAATATGAAGCAGGCTTTCAGAACATGGAAGCAACAAAAAGCAACAGCTTTGAGGTATCAGTTATGAATATTTGTCTCATCAAGTAATGGAGGTCGTGAAATGTTGCATTAGATGCATTTTTTTTTTTTACTTGCATGATTTCAAATTAAAAACACTAAGTAGCATAAAGAAAATCTTTTTGGAGAGAATCAAATACATCTTATTCTGCTCCCGTTCTGATTGTCAGATCAGCTACTCCAACATCAATTTCAGGGGACACTTCTCCAGCCTGGTCTTAAAGGCACAAGTGTTCCATAACCTCCAGAGTGGATTGGGGCTTCCCCGTGCCAGTGACTTAAGTGGCTCTTGAAAAAACATTTCTCAAGGAAGGTCAAGATTTGCAGATTAAACAAACAAACAAGTTTGAGTTTCCAATGTCAGCTGCTCTAGTTCTTCAAAACTGCAGAACCCCAGGATATTCTGAGTTGGAAGGGCTCCATAATGATCCTCAAAGTCCGCCTCCTGGCCCTGAACACCATGGCCCAAGAGTCACACCATGTGCCTCAGAGCATTGTCCAAAAACTTCTTGAGCTCTGCCAGGCTTGGTGCTGTGACCACTTCCCTGGGGAGTCTGTTCCAGTGCCCAAACACCCTCTGGGTGAAGAACCTTTTTCTGATATCCAACCTAAACCTGCCCTGACACAACTTCAGGCCACTCCTTGGGGTCCTGTCACTGGTCACTGCAGGGAAGAGATCAGTGCCTGCCCCTCCTCTTCCCCTCACAATGTCTTGGTTTCCAGTAGGAAGATACGCAGATGTGTGCAGTGAATGAGCATTTTAAGCCTATACTTTATTATTAACAGCTTTTTCCCATTGTGGCTACTGGTTTCTCCTTTGACCCCTGAAAACAGTGAGCATAAGATTGTCAGAAGTTCCTCATTTTCGGTGCTTAGGAGTTGTATTTGCCTTTCCTATGCCATAATTTCTTCATCATCTTCACTTTCAGTGTTGCTGGGTCATGATCCTTTCTCTTTTCAGTGTTTTCCCCCATCCCCATACTCTTGTTTCAATACTATACTCGAACTTCATTCCCTTAATACTCAGAGACTGTTTACTGCCCCCGAGGAAAACTCAGTTTGTATTTGCAAGCATTGTCTATAATTTCTAAGATTTTCTGAAGCATTGAGATGTTTTTGAAATTATTATCCACAGCCCTTCCACTTGGAAAAGGGTAAATTATTCACCTGATCTCACAAGATCTTTTAAATCATCAAACAGAAGTGCCAAATTGCAGAGTTAAGTGATTGCACAATATGTATTTGTTTACTTCTGTTGACACAGAAATTCAGGGCTTCCTGTGGAGGAAATGCTTCTATGACAATTTTTATTACATGGTGTCATACCTTCAGTCCTACCTCTTTTAGCTTTTTCTTAGACCCAAGGAGGCCAAGCAGAGAGCTGATGGTATAAATCCCACTCTACTCATCAGGAACTGGCTGTGTATTTCAGCTAATTTCATTGCTTGGGTTAGCTTCAGTTCTTTGTGTATGTGTGTTTGACTGCACCACCTGGATTTTGGATATACCAGCTATCTTCTGCAGCACCAGCTGACCCACCCCAAAAGGGAAACATAACAATGACAGAAGTAAGAGACTGGGCCAAGAAGAGGCCTCAAATGTGATGTAAATATTTAGTTTCAGTCACAGCAAGGAGGGCAACAGGAAAGTGCATTTGAGAATTTGAAAGTAGTACTGCTTGCCTCTGAGCAATTTAATAACTTTATAGAAGTTAATCATTAGGCCCATTCTAATTAATAATAAACATTCAGTTAAGCATTTTCTCTGCATTTAAAATGGCACTTGCATTCCCTAGTAAATTAAAGTACTTTGAATGTATTCCACAACATTTCAGCAGCCTTTCATAAAATTTGCCTTGCTGCCGTACTATGGAATGGCTTTTATGGAGTCATTAACTTATAGTTCCTCCCACAATTAATTATCGAGGTGAGAGTGCCATAACAAAGTAAATAAAACTGTTCCTTTTGTAACAGCAGTTGTTAACTGACCAGAAGAGTCATTATGACCCAAAAAACCCGCCAAAACCCAAAAAAAAGGCACCACTCATGCATCTCAGGACTGAAGAGATGCTCACACAGCTGAGCTGAGCAGAGACAGCCCTTGACTGGGCCAGGTAGAGGAATGGCATTCTTCCAGATGATGCTGAGTTACAGGACTCCACTAATTCTGAGCAAATCTCAGGATGAGGGAACAATTATTCTCATATATTGGGTGGGGGCCCATTATTTAGGGTGTTGGGTCTTTCTTTTGTGTGTGTACTTATAGATGAGCCATGGAAACAATGAAAGCCTTGGAGCATATCAGGACTTATTTTCCAGACTAAAAATACTGTTGCAACTGCTGGATTGACTTTGCCTTATTTTTGTTTTTGCTGTTTTTCCTAGGTTTTTAAAGTGTGCTTTCAATTTGCTTCTCACCAAATAAACATAAAATCTTGTCAGCAAGTTTCTCTTCCTCCACCCTGAAATCATATGTAAGGAGAAAGCAAAAAATGTCCCATCCTCCCTCCTGTCTTCTTCTTCAGAGATGGCATAAATCTGAGTGAACCAATAATTTGCAGTGATTTACTTGGCATTCTTCATCACGTGTCCATGGGGGAATTGTCCATAGAAAGCCTGTGGTTTTCTAGAATATATCTGTTTTTCAGTCCTCCCTCTGGCTGCCTGGCTGTAGCCCCCTACAGCTGTGTCAGTGTGGTACGTGTGCAATTCCTCCTTGTGTGTGCCTGGCTGCCCCCAGCCTCCCCTCAGCTCTCTCATGGGTGTCTTTGCCACCACACCAAGCCTCCCAGGGGGATGCAGCCTCGGGGAGGACGAGGCTGAGGTGCAGCACCTCCTCTTCTGCTGTCTGTGCCACCAGTGTCTGCTCTTGGCAGAAAATGGAGCCGACAGCGGAGGCACACGGGTGGCAGCAGGAAAAGCGATAATGCCATAAAATACGTAACCACTTGCTACAGCAGATGTGAATCAGAGATTTCCGCTTGTTTAGTGGAGAGCACATTTTTCTGAATAGTCTGAATTCTCCAAAGAGTCATGGTATAATAAATCCATTACTTATAGCACTGGAACAAAGATACCACAGCCATACAGTGCAAATTGCTGATCCTGTGTAAACTCACTTGCTGTTTCAAATTTGTTCAGTAACTTTTGATGAGTTAACTCTGCAATAGTGGACTACACAGAAAAGAAATTCTATGTCCTTGTGCAGCCCAAGTAAAAGCATAAAGCTGGTTTTATTCATAAACTTTTGCTCTCTTTACTTCAAGAGAAATGTGACTGTTCACCTGTTTCTGATGTCAGTCAGATCTGTTGTGTTGTGATCAAATAATGCCCCATATCCAGCATCAGCAGTTGTGGAACTCCAGCCAGAAAATGCTGGTGGGAGCATCCTGAAGGCTGTGTTCAAAGTCCCTAGACAACACTTTCTGTCTGCTCTTCCTTTCGAATTATGATCATGAAGAGCCAGTTTGGGGGTATTACTCTTGCTGAGAGGTTTCCTATGCTTTGAAGCAGCCTAAATACATAGTATACTCTCTTCTGTAAGCAATGGCTTCAGAATCCGACTGCTCACACCAGGTCATCAGAGGATGACCAAATCAGGCACATCTTCTCTCTGACTCCTTCACTGAAAACTCATCATTCCTGTGCATCCACTTGGAGCATCGCTAAAATGGGAACTCAGTTGTTTGGGTTTTTAAATAGTACCAAACATGTCATTTTGAATAATACCATCATGCTGTATGCAGCTTTATCAGCAATTTCTTATTACTTATTAGCAGTATTTTCTATTTCTAACTAGCAAGAAGTAAGGACCAGTAGAAGTAGATGTGTAGAGTGAAATAACAGAGGCCAAGAGCTTGACATCCCAGCTATCCATGTTCCAAGCTCTTTAATTTCACTTTAACTACAGCCTGCTCCCATTGACTGAAAGACCAATTTGGCTGTAGTAAATTAGGTGCACTCCTACAACACATCTTCAAAAAGAAGCTCAAGAAACCCAGTTCATACATGCCAAGACTATTCTAGGGTGTGAACAAAAGCACAGTGACTGGGAGCAATTCTTCTCTCAAAAATAGTCCTGACTACAAGTAAAATACTAATGTAGAGGTACCAGCTCATGCCCGTGATGTGGTCTTTTAAAACATTTGTAACATTCTGAGGTATTCTGTCTGGGTCATTTGCTTAATATGCAATGAATTGTTGCTGTCATTCAATTACTTTAAATCATTGAAATTTTTCTCCAATCTTTTCCTGCACAGCTGCATGCCTGCTTCTAGATAAAGCACAACTTTCTCTCCCTATTTAAGTTAGGGAAGGTTGAATATCTTATATCTTAGGAAAAAATTATATTTTGCTTTTATCATTATGTAAGAGGTTTAAAGATTTTTTTTAATTGTTCTGGCACCTCTGCAAAAGGTAGTGGAAACTTGAAATTTGGCAGGTTTATCACTCCAATACTGGAAATTGTCTTTGTTCAACCTGCCAGTTAAATGTACTACCCTTTTATCCAACACCTTCACAATATGGTTTTTACTGAAGGGATCACAAGGTATTTTTCTCTTCCAGGAAAAAGCACTGTCTCATTCACTCCGTGGCAGTACCACATGTTCCAAATGTGCCAAATGTGCACAACAGCTAAAGAGTGGAGAGTCTGAGCAAATAGAAACATATGTCCAATACTGGAGTAAAAATTGAAGTATCTGGGTTCAGTTTTGTTTTCAGACATCCTGCCTGGCCTTAGACCAGTCATTTATGGCTGGTTCCTCGTACCCTGTCTATGTGGCTAATGTGAGGACTGGGAGGGTGTTTGGGTCAGGGGTGTCGTCGTGGTTTCAGCCCCTTCCTCAGCCAGAGCTGCACTCCAGCTGCAGACACTGCTGTCTTCATAACTGCATCAGGTTCTGTGAAACTAAATTCATTCCAGTTTGCCTGGTGTTGGGCCTGCACGGACAGCCTTGAAAATTATTTTTATTCAAGCCAGACTATGATTAGTGTCCACAGATGATGCTCTGAACAGTAAAAATAAAACGAGGAAGTGTCCTTTAAAAAAATTCCTCAATGTGTCATCATCAAAGCCGAGATTTGCAAAAGCACCTGGAGTGCAATCTGCACAAAGATGTTGCAACACTTTATCTGTATTTGTAACACTGTAAAGCTGCATCACACACCTCTGTTATACCGACAGTTTTTCTAGGACTCTCCTGTACTTCAAGGAATAAGGGATATATTTTGAAAACAGCAGGAATTTGCCCACTTCAGTGGTTGCATCAGCACAGCTGCCTTGGGAAAACATTGATTTCCCTAATCAGCCCAATCATATCAATATGAAGCAGGAAAATATTCTTTCCAGGGACTTCCACATTACCAGATGATACTCAGAGGACAGATGCTTCCTCTTTAGCATTACAATTACATCCTGTTTTCTCCTAAAAGAACCTGATATTAAAACTTCATTTCTAGGAGAGCCAAGGAGTTGCCCTGAATGTGATAGGTGTCTGTCTTATTTCTTGAACCTTACAATGCTGAATGTCTCGTTGCTGAAGTCCATTGATGGATCTACAGGTTGATATTTTCAAGTGCTGTGCCTGTCCGCCTGGGGATTTTGCAGACTCTGGGCAGATCTTTCTCCTACAGGTGGAAGAAAAGGACCAAGCAAAAATTCTTGACTTTTATATCTTCATACCACAGTCTGCCCAGTAGTTACATTTTTGCTTAATAGAACAAAAGCCATGCTGGAAAGCACATCACAGAAATGTGTAGGTGGGAAGGGACTTCTGGAAGTCTGTAATTCTCTCCTCCTAAATAATCTTTAGGGTGCTCAGCACTTTATCTCCCACTGAGTTTCATGGATCAGTGAGGATGGAGGCCACAGCCTCTCTCAACTTCTGTCCCAGTGTCCAGTGGTCCTAATGGTAAATAATGCTCTCCTTACATCTAAGGAAAATTCTCATCTTCCAGCTGCAGTTCTGAATTCAGTTCTGAATTTTAAATTGATATAATTCCAGATTTTATGAGGGCTAATTAAAATGAAATTGATATCTTTACATACCAGGTCTCAAAAACACAGTCATCTTCAATAAATGCCACTGCTAGTGGGAAATGGAAGACTGTCTAGGAGATAGTCATGGAGACAGAATGCATACTTTGTCCTGGAAAATCTGCTATCACATGGGAGGTATGCTGTCAGACAGATTGCAAAACTTGTGCAGAGGATGTGAAAGTTTAAGGACATCAACCAAAACAAATTTTTAGAGGTCAATAGTCAAAATATAAATCCACTTCTTAAAATTGAAGCAGTTTACGTTTTGAACCAGAAAGACTTGGTATATTCATGTGCCAACTAAACTGCCCCTTTAGAAGTTGATAATGTTCCTTCATGAATAGAATAAGTTTCCTGTAACACCCATCTCCTTCCCATCTTGCTGCATCCATATTCCAGGTGGAGCTGACTTTTTTGAGTTAAATGCCACTGGAGAGTCACGGCCAAAACCAGAGCATGATACTCACATTTGAAAAGGGAGGAACCAATTTTATATAGAGCAGGTGGAAACCAGATGTACTTGAAACTGGGGTGAAAAGAAGCAGAAGTGTCCTGACAATTGAAAATGATTGTTTCCATCAGGTTACAGAGCTCTGGATTTCCTAGATCACATACCCAGTCTTAATTAGCACTTTTCAGAAAGAACATTGCTCTTTTTATTCCAAGTTAAAAAAAAAACAAGCTTAGTCATAATATTTTATCAGCAAATGAAGTCTGATTTTAATTTTTTTTTCCACAAAAATGACTGGAAAATTTATAGATTTCCTAGGATTCTTGTTTAAAGCCTAGCTGTTGATTAGCATTTGGATCTATGCTTTATGGGAGAGTAGAAACTCTACTGTAGCGTAAAAAACCCTTCTTAAAATGCAAGGTTTTTTCCTGAATGTGTTTTTGTGGCTTGTTTTGACATCTTGTGGCCTTGGAGGTGTTCTTGACCCCAGGGTGACAGTCCCAGGGCTGCAGTCCCAAGGAAACTGTCCTGGCATGAAACCACTTGCTAAGGCCACTGCTTGTGTGGCTGTTCAGCGGTACCTTGTGGGCCAAGGCACGGCACAGTGGGACACCGGGAAGCCACGGGGACATGGTGGTGACCTCTGTGCTGTGTGGGGCTGTCTGGCCATTTTGGTGAGCACCCCTGGGCAGTGTGGGGTCCGGGGTGGGCTGGGCAGTGAGCGATAGCTGTCGGTTTGTCTGAGGAGGGGACAGGAAGCTGCACCCCACCCAAGCCATACATCCCACTCCATGGAAACGAAACGAGCCTGTCCTGTGCAGGGAGAGGGCAGGAGACAGAGCAAATCAAAGCTGCCCTTTACATTTCTCCTGGGTGTGCCAAAATCTGGTAAAGCCGAGTGCCTCAATTTGTTCTCAGCATCTCTGCTTCTCTCAGGCTTCTCTATCCAGCAGATAACCTGCTTTACTGCGAAAGTTACCGGATGTGCCCACTTGATTTATTGTGTCTGTTCTTTGTGGGAAAAGTGATGAAAATGGAGACGGACAGGAGGAAGGGACTGCCTGACCTTTGAGAGTTGGAAGAAGGTAAAAGTGACCACAGGGAAAAAGACATGTTTGAGGAATGCTTGAGGGTTTGGTAGACCTTTGCTAAAAATAAGTGCATAATCAGTCACTCTGCACGTCTGCAACCAGGCACTTTAGATATTGAGAGATCCAAGAAGCCTCTCTTGTTGCCCATTCCCATAACAGAATAGCATTCCAGTCTATAGTCCACAAACAAGGGGTTTTGTAGCTTATTAGTTCAGGTTCTATTATCATTCTTAATACTGAGTTTGCCATAGGCACTTGACAAGAGCCACCTCACATGAACAAAGGCTTAATATTGGGAACATTCCTTACGAAGAAATGTCCTTCCATCGCATTTCTGGAGCGATAACCACAGGTTGTAATTGGAGCATCTGGAGAGAGATTTAGTGCTCTGCTGTGTTAGAAGAGTCCCCTTCTAGCCTGTGAATGTGGAAGAGAGGAGCGAGGGGAGAAAAGGGGGGGGAAAAGACACAGACGAAAGGCAGAGGTGATTCTAAAATGCTCTAAGTGACCATTTGAAAGATTGTATTGCACTTACTCTTGTGGAGTCAAACAGTTTAACTGTGACCCAAGGAAACACCATCACTCTGGGTAAGATTAGGAAGAAAGGAATTGCTTTATGGACAAAGCACTGGGAAAACAGTGACAGATAAAAGCAGAGAGTATATTTGTAACTGTAAACATAAATTAATCAAAACCCGCTGTGGAGGATAAGTTCCGTATTTTTATTCACATGTACTCTTGCAATTTCTCTTTTTAACTTAAAGCGGTTGTTTCTATGATTCACCCAGAATTTATGGTTCCCCCAGAAAAGCAATATTAGCCTTTGGGAAACAGCAAGCAGCACTAACCAAGATACTGTACAACACTGCTTTATCTGGTCTGCACAGCAAAAGGGGCAGAAGCTGAGGATATTTTGGAGCTGGACCACCCATGGGGAGGGAGCAACAGATGTTCTGGGATTATCCATAACAAATAGTTGTATTTCTGGCACTCTATTCCTTGCTAAAACTTATACCTTTTTTTCGTGCATGACTGGCTTTCTGCTAACTATGAAATTAGGGCAAACTTTCTCATCCACTTACAAAGAGGAGGTTGTCAGTCACATAAATGGGTAAAGCTGTGGCTTCTCAGTAAGCATCCATGGAGCAAAAATAATAAAGCTTTTGCAGAAAACATGTCAAAACACAGTTGGTAAATGTGTTCACATCTTCTGTAACTAATATATATCCTTATGTACGTGGGACTGAAGCTGACATAATCAGAGGAAAACTAGAGGTCCTCATTCTCCCAGTTGCATCAGGAATTTCACAAAAAAAACCAAAACACAACAACAACAAAAAAAAAACCTTACCTTGTATTAGATTAACCTAAACTCTGATTTTCAAAAAAATGAATACCTAGTCTTTATGACTGATTGAAGAGACAATATTGAAAATACACCACTCTGGACTCTTTGTTAAAAAGTACCAAGTAAATGAAGAGGATCTAAAAGCATGACCATTTTTAAAAATAAACTCATGGGTTTTTTGCTGACTGACTAATGCCTTTTGAAACCCAGTTCAATATAACAGTACTGAGAATTAACTGAAAACTTAAATAAGCTCCATCATGCGACACAGATGACTCACTTTTAATGCTATTTTCATAATATGATGGATTACATCAATTCATGGAGTCTTGCTCTATTCCCCAGCTCTCCTTCATTGCTCTTCATAAATGTTATTTTGTCATGATATTGATGAGAACTGTTTATTCCACAAACTTGATGTCTTCCCTGTTTCCACATTACTCACAAGACACTGGCACATGAGTATCTGGTAGATTTTTTTAGTAATTTATGAACCGCATCAGATCACATATTTCCTACTCATTTTTTCTTACTTATAAAGTTTTCCTTTGTTTTTGCTTTGAGAATCTGTTGTTCATTACTTGTTTGGTTATATTATTTCTAGTGAATGATTAAATGGACTTTCAGAAAGCCTTGAAAGTGATGACCTATTACTTTGGTTTCTGGAAGTAAACACTCCCATGTATGAGCAATATGATTAATTTTCTCCTTGTATGGCAGCACTTGCAAATGTTATGCTGAATTCATATGAAATTTTGTAGGCTGTGAATAAATTTCACTTCCTGCTCAGACAAGATTAGTGTACTTTCCCATTTAGAAGAACACATATAAAATCCAACACACAAACTATCTAATATTTGTCTTGCCATAGCTCATAGAATACCAACTCCTGGGAATTCATCTAATTATGACTGCATAGTTAAAGAAAGCTTACTACAGGAAGAAACCAAAACAGTGTGGAATGAGAGAATTGCTGCAACTGGAAATTTCCATCTTTAGTCAGCTAGGAAGATCCATATGTTCACAAAGGATATTTTTGGAAGGTTACAAGGTATTGAGAGGAACAAAAGTGACCCATTGCTCTGATCAAAAAATCTCAAATAGCCAATATTATTTCTATCTGCATTTGTGACTGACTGCTGCAGTTTTCCTGAGCTTGGTCTTACTCGTTTGTGAGTGATCTCAGATGATTTTATGAATGCCAGAGTAATTTCTGATTTGCTGATTTTCTAGTGGAATTCTAAGAAGGAAAATTTGTTTTCTATTTCAAAGCTGCTCATGTTCTGGCGAAAGTGTTTTACACCTGGATATCATAAGACTAGAGTAGGAGAGTACTATGGGACACAGTTGCTGTCCATGCCATCTAAAGGGCAGATGACAGAAATGCCCTGCTCTTTCTCAGTAAAGTGTCCTGATGACTGCAGTCATTAAATGCTACTTCTTGTCATTTGATAGCTGTCAGCCACTCAGAAATTCTGCAGCCTGCTACTGTGGCTGCTCTTTAAACTTTGAATGCGTTCCTTAAGTGAAGCTCCGGAGACGTGTCTTCATAAATTGTGGTGGTACACAGATGGAAGAAAGAAAATCTAGAATTTTTTTTTTCTTTTTCTGGAACATCCTTTAAATCTATGAGATTACCCCAGGGATTCTCACCTCTTGTGTAGCTGAATTAATCCCTCCTAACAAAATAGATTTTTCTTCAGATCCTCTCCAACACATGGCCGAATACTTCAGCAGTTGTTCTCTTGTTAGTATGCATTAAACCTCATGAATTTCATGATGGATCATCTCTCCGGCAGCACGGAGTCCACAGCTCCATATTTGTTGATACAGCCTGTGGAGATCTAAGCTCTTTAATTTGCAATTGTAATGTGTAATTTTCTAGAAATAAAATGCAATTCAGTCACAGGACATTCAGAATCACTCAATTCTAATCTATAATGTCAGCAAGCCTATTTCACTGACATTATTGTTTTGACACTGAGTGTAATAGAAATTATTAAGCCAGGAAGAGAGCAGCACTTACTTGACTGCTGTCAGCTACTGAACCACAATAGCCCAGCACACAGACTCTATTCAGCTGATGAAATGTGAAACTTGATATGCTGCTGCAAAATGTTAGTAACCACAAAGCTATATTTCAATCTCTACTTGATTTTATAAATGTTTAGTCTCACTCTGTTAGACCCAGCCTCATACAAAAGCAATTCCTGTTTCACAACTGGAAGGAATAGCAACCAAACTTCTTTCTTCTAAATTCACTGGGTCCGGGCATGTGTCAAGGCCTCTTTTTATTATTTTTTCAAATGGAAGAGTATATTCAGATGGGGGGATGAAAATGGAAAGGATATGAACAATAGCAGCCCTTGTGACTTTAATGTGAAGATTAAGATTCATGATGGTAGGCATGTAATGTGATAGAACTATATATCATGGCCCTTCCACCCTTCCAGCAGAATGTATACTTTGTTCTGAAATAATTTGTTATTGCTAAGCTTGGAGATGCAGGCACTTGAACTGAGTGCTAAGTGGGTATTTCTTCAAAATAGGTGTTTGCTTTTCTTTACATTTTATATAATTTTATATCATTATGCTGTCAAGTGTCCTGTGGTATAAGTCTAACAAACTGGGCACAGACAAGGCTGTGCAATGTTGTAAGTAAATATCTCTGTCTCTCTTTTGTGTCTGAAGAGAAAACTCCCTTTTCCTCTCACCTATGTGCACAGAAGACCCATAGTTTTACTTCTAGATACTTCAAATTATACTTACAAGAAGGCTTAACACTTTTTTCCTGATTTTATAGTTTAAAAAACTCTAGTTTAGACTGCTCAGTTGCTCACAGAAGTGTTATCTGCATGTCACCTAAGGCCCTGCAGAATAAATATTTTATTCACAGAATCCTGATTAGATTAAGAAATTGGACAGGATAGAGGAGAATGAGACACGGGACATCCTGAGATAGAGCTGACTCAAAAGGTGCCGAGCATCCTCTGTCCCTAGTGGAGGTAGGGGGCATCTTACAGTCTCCAGAGAGCAGCGCTTGCCATCACTCTGACCCGTGGTGCTCTTCTTCTGCTATTGCTGATAGAAAGGATCTGTCTTGGTATGAGGAGAAACCAAAGGTTTGAAAATGAAAAGGCTGCCTACAAAACTTCCAGCAGAGTAGAAGCCCTCAGGTTTCTTATAAAGTAATTATATGGTTACCTAAATGGTTTTATAAGTTTACCTCATAAATAAAATATCACCTCAGGGAAGAGTTTTAGGTTTATTTTACTGCTTCACAAATAACAAGTGTGTCTGTATTAGTTATATCACATATATAAAAACAGCTATGATAGTTGTGTCTCCATGTACCATAATATGTTCAATATTAAAAATATCCAAGTATTGTCTTCTTGGTGGCAACAAAAACATTTCCCACTGACATGCAATCTGTCATAAGGCATTTTCATAACTTCAATTCTTCTTAGAATTTTAGAACCTTAGACTTTGTTGCGTGCTCATCACCAGTACTCAGCCAGACAGGTGAAACACTGACTAAGAAGAGAATGCAGAAAAGTTCCCATCTTATTTGTTGTTGTGCATTTTTAGCATTATTTGAGCAGTGTTGTCATAGGCTTAGTAGGTTTAGATAGCTATAAAACTCAGGATTAAGTGGTAATGCTATAATAGTGTAAATAATAAATTTGTTTACAAGTATCAATAGTATAAAGGGAGGCATGCATTCAAATGGACAGTGGTTTATATAATTTAGGATATATAATACTTGCCATCATTTAAATATTAAAGAAAGTAGAAGAGAACTGGCTAAAACAGGGAAGCAGCATGAGTGGGGCATGAGTTCATGTTTTGGAGCAGGGAATTTTGAGTTTCATCACTGGCTATTGCAATAGTTTTTGGCATGCCAGAACTGCTTAACCTAATGTTCCATTCTGAGAAATTATCCTGTTCAATTTCCAGGGTTGTAATGAGACGAAAGGAAGTGATAGTTACCAAGTGATATGAATTCTTCACAGTGAAGCTCATACAGGAAGGATCTTTCCTTCCATGACAAGTGGTTGTAGCAGACCAGCATGCCATGGCAATGATCTGGTAAACCCTGCTGGGACACTCAGCCTCCGTGTGGCTTTGCTGCATAAATCCGGGAACAGAAGAGAGAGCTCAGTCAGGAAAGGGGCTGATTAGAGCAGAGTAGAGGAAACCATTTCTTCTTCCCTTTCATCTTGCAGTAATTTTTGAGGTTTAAAACAATGGATCTTGTTCCACATGCAACTCACTCTAAAAAAGAAAAACAAAACTCTTAGCTGCATGTTTGCAAAAATGATCAGAAATGCTGAAATGTTTTATACTCAAAGCATTTTAAAATTTAACTTTTTCAATTTTAAAAACATTTTCTGCATTTTCTTACTGTAAATTAACTCACATGTGATGACTCATTCCTAATGGAAAGAAGAATCTTCTCCTGTGGCAGGAATAGCTACGAGATGGCAGCTACACTTTTCTTCAGCAGCTTGTGTGAATTTCCGAGCTGGGAGCATACCAATATCTGTGTAAATATACACTTCTGTGCATGCTCCATTTCCCAGCCATAATGTATCGTTAGTAAAGGTTTGGGGTTTCGTGCTCTGGGCTGGCCCAGCCAGGAGTGAAGAAAGGGAGGCTTACTCTGTGGTTTCACAATTGGCTAAGCCCATCTGACTGTGGGCTGTCACCAAAGGCAGCGCTCCTGCCCTTCCCTGCTGCGGGAGCAGGTTGCTTTGCAGCCAGCTCCACCAGCACACAGTGCTTTCATCTGACAGTATCTGCGTTTGTTCAGGCGAGGGATTAACTCAACAGCTCTCTGGTGGGGACAAAGCACTTTGCAAGCTGAGAATCAGTAATATCAATATTGGCCATGGCTTCGTTGAATTCTGGAGGGATGCAAACAGGCACCAAACCAGTCACAAGAAAAGACGACTATTTCTTCTTATCCTGGGCAGATCGGTTTTTACTGGTGGCATAGACCTGATGTCTCAGGACAGCTTTGTGTGCATGTGTGTTACTAAGATCAGAGATTTACACCATAGGGAAAAATGTAGGCTTTGGTCAGAGTGGCTTAAAAGCGGGTATCGAGTTTATTTGAACCAGGTTATACACAGGAATTGTCAGTTCTAATATATGAAAAGGAATTCTAAAAAGCATTGCATGGTCATGTAAGTGTGGTGGCTTTATGAGGTAATAATTGATGTCTGAATGATAAGGATGATAGAAGTAATGCTATTTTATTGATAGAATACTATAAAATAAAATAAAATAAAAGCTTCCAAAAAGAAGAAAGTGACGACATAAACTGCAAACTCTCTCCGAATATGTTTGCAGATATGTTTGTTTCTTTTTCTCGAAAGAAAAACACAAAATTATTTCTAATGTTGCTTTTTAATTTATAGTCCAGTTTCCTTGGGCTTAGCTGTAGGATATTGTTTGTGTCACCTCTATTTTCAGAATTTGTCTTTTATCTTTGCTTTGCAGCTTCATGTCAGTATTTTATATAGTATTTTAATACTGGATGACTTCCCATGGTATTAAAATATCATGGTGTGTAACAGAGGATATGATTCTACTTCTTAGTTTTGTTTTTGCCTTGTGCTTTCCATATGTCTTCCTTTAATCTTGGCGCAAGTGAAATGCAGGGATGGGATTTTCATGGAAAATTGCAAAGTTGCAGTCAGCACAATTGAGGCTGTACTCAACAGATCAGGCACTACAGAAAGTGAATGTTCCCTGCTTTGCAAAAAGCTCTCAGCACCTTGCAGAATGTATTGTGTCTATCTAATACTACACAGAAAAGCTACACTGACTTTGTACTGTTTAGCAAAAGTGACCATCAATGTTTGCAAGTCATCTATGACAAAATACTCCTGTCCATAACTTGATAAAGCCAAAGGTAAAGCAGACATTTAGAGAGAAGATGGAAAATCTTGTTCTTTAGAGAGCAAATTACCACTTTGGTGGTTGAATTCAGTCCCTTGCCCTGCTAGTGTGCTGCTGGCAGTGGTGGGCAAATTATGCACCAGCATTTTCACAGGTGGTCACTGACTGTGTTTCCCTCAGATCTGAGCACCCAGTTCAAAATACCTGAGGTCTGACTTCTAGAAGTGCTGAGCTCTCGGAAAGGCAGCTGAGTCAATACAAGTTGCGCTGTAAAAATGCACAACTACAGCCTGCTATAAAATGTTAAGTACTCCAAAAAGTCAGTTCCAAGTTGTCTGCTTTTAGGTACTTAGCCACTCCTGGTTATTTCCATTTTTAAAACAGAAACAATATTTTGCCTTATGTTAATAAATGCTGAAAGATGGATACAATCATGATCATGAAATATCCAGATTCTATGACAATAAGCACCTCAGAGGGGAAATAATAATTCTTCATTTCTCTCAGAGCCTTACTAACACATAGTTAAAACCAGGGAGAGTGCTCCCACACTGGGTATTTGTTTGCTGCAAAAATGATCCCAGTGTCTAGGAAGGCACGGAGTAGATTCCTAAGTCTGAGCAAAAGGGTGACTCCACTCCATACCAACAAGAAATGGATGCTTTTTGAAATGAGAATGTAAACGTTTTCAACTGAGATTTTTACAGTCTATTGCTATTTACACAGTTGTGATTATAATCGATGACAGATTAACAGCGGATGGCTTTATGTTACAAGCTTGTTGTAAGAGGTAGGAGTTACTTCTTTTAACTTATGTTGTAAACTGAGAAAATCGTGTTTCAAAATATGTGCATCCTATTAGTTGCTTAATATGAAACTCTCAGCACAGTACGGAATATCCAGGACATGGTGTAATAATACCATGTGACAGTGATGATGCTCAGTGATGATACCGGCTGAAAACATTCCTTCCTCACCGTTGTTCCACCCTTGGCTGCCAGCGGCACCTTTGCACAGGGGAGCAGTGTCCCCACTCTGGGCTGCACCACTGCAACCATTGCTGCAGGCTCTCTGTGAGGTAAATCTGGTCCAGCCCAGCTGAAACCAAAACAGGAATGTTTTTAACTTGCTCATAGAAACTGAGCCAAAATTATTGGGAAAGGGCATCTTTTAGACAGGGTTAGTGTATCCTATACTCTTGTTAACTGTGTTTGAAGAAAGGCTTTTCTTAACGCTGATAGAGATTGACATTTTCAAATCAGTCTCTGTGCTCTGGGTAATTTATTTTGCATCTTGTTATGGACAGCAGGTAGTGTCTGCATGTGGGGGTTATTCTTTTGTTACTATGTATACAGCTGTCTGAACAGATCAGGTGCAATATTGCCTGTTTTCTGCATATCAAGGGCAAATTGATACACAGTCAAAGCTCCAATGAACTTGGAGCAAGAACTGCCCTGAATTTTTGAAGGGCTTTGTAATCAGTAAACTTATTTTCCCTCATTTCATTGACTCCCATGAAATCAAAGGCAATTTTTATTTCACAAAGCATTGCTGTGCACTGCACACCCAATTGCCTTGTTTACCAATTAGCTGTTTATTTTTCAAATAACACGCTTAGTTCATATTTCATTTTTATCTCTGTGACCCACTTAAAGCATCCATAAAACCTAGCAAAAAATCATACTGTAGAATTTTCTAAGTATAAAAGCTAAATACAGATGCCCTTCTCCAATTTTTTTCCATACTCATGATATTTGTAGCTGTTTCCTTCCAAACATTATGAGACGGGGTGCAGGTCTTTCTTTCTCTCTTTCTTTCTTTCTTTTTTTCTTTCTCTCTTTCTCTCTTTCTCCCTTCCTTCCTTCCTTCCTTCCTTCCTTGAGATAAAGGGCATACTTAAGCATGTATTAAAATGTCTCATGCATTCTGACTGGTTTTCATAATCAATAAACAGGTTTTTTTCTCTTACCAAATATATTTTTTGCTAATACAAAGGCAATCCAAAAAAATCATCCGTGTGTTCATAAGACAAACTTCTTAAACCTTTTCCTCAATATTAGTAGATTAAGGCTTGTTAAGCTTTATTTTAACTAGTAAACCAAATCACAGATTCCTCTTCGGCACCAAAAGGCTCAGTATTGTTTCCCAATTTAGTAAGAATTTATATGGGACAATGTTCACATCTGTGTTCCCATAAATAATTCAGACCTGAAATAGGTTGATGGAAATCACAGATAAAATGGAATTTGTTTGGGGTAAACATTAAGATACTTGTAAGGATGTTCTTATTTTGAGAAGCCAATGACAAATGAATTGCCATTTTTCTCATTTAAGTTAAAGAAATTTGTGTCAAAATTGTTATTGTGATTCATCTTGCTGAAAGCAGAACTGTTTTCCCTTTAAAACAAAATTTTAGATTCAGCAATCAGAGCAAAAACATCTTTTGAGACACAGAGGTACTTCAAGAATACTGTGGCAAGCATTGCAGATTTTTTGTATTGTCATGGCTTGGTAGTGACTGGTTACAGGGGGAAAAAGTTCTTGTAGATTCTTTAAATGTTTAAAGGAAACAGATAAAATACAGATGTTTCTTCACCATAAAATTAGTTACCATGCCTGGGTCATTAGTAGGGTCTGATTTTTTTCAGATATACACTCGTGCACAAATCTCTGTTGCTTTAATGAACTGTATAAGTGGAAACAAATTTTGCAACAATAAGCTGTTCTGCCTGAATGATTTAAATTTAGCAAATTCATAAATATTTAAAACTGGTCCTTATAATGGGAGGTATGCAGGAACTCCAGCTCCTGTTGGTTCGGCAAGCTCTGCCCGAGGAGCAGAGCTGATGATAACCACTTGCTCTCAAACTTGACTCCAGCTGTCATTCCCCGGAGCTGTGGGAATTCATTGAAGGAATTTGGGTTCTTATTAAGGTATACAATCATAATGAGCAGATGTACCATATTTTTCTATCAATAACATAGCGGGGGGCAATTTTAGACCTAGTTTAACTGAATCTAAATTAATGCTAAACTCCTTTATCCCTTCTCTGAATGGGCTCAAAAAGCTGGAATTGTGGAGGGTTTGTCAAATCTGCACATTTAGGTTGCCGTCTTAGCAGACGAGAGGCTAATTTCTGGCTTGATGCTGGCCAAAGTGTGGTTAACCTCACAGAACTGTAGCATTCCAGCAACAAGAATTCATTTTTACCCACTGCTGCCACTAACCAAATGCTAACATTTTACTTTGGAGAGCACAATATTATTCAAGCTGTCTTGCAATACTCCAAATGTTTGTACCATTACAAACTGATGACAAACTGATTTGTTCATTACATCTTAAATGTAACTGCCAAATATTCTATCCCCAAGTTCAATCCTGTGTTTTGAGGATAAGCTAAGCCGGACTGTGTATATAGGTAGGCAGCCAGAAACAAGCACAAAAATCTGGCTTCATTCTGAGAAAAACCTACTATTTTTTTTAAGCTCTGTATGAAAGGAAAAGTGCATTTTCTGAATGACTGTGGTCTTTCAAAGAGTCCAGAGGTGCATCCCTGGTCAAGGCTCTCAGAGCTTATGTTGGAAGGGTGCAAAATGGGCCATCCTGGGAAATACTCTGGGAAAAGGCAGTGCAGTTCCAGGAGGCACAAAAGGGACATTGATTCTCTTCTCCTTCTCAGAGGTGGTCTGTGATTTCTTTCCTCCTAGACACCTTTGAAAGAACTAAACCATACCTGGAGCTAATGTGGGTAGACAAGGTAAGAGAACCCGAGCAGTGGGAATACCTTAGCAGAGCAGGGATCTCAGGGGAAGAAAAAGCTCACGTTATATTTACTATTTTCTTCTGTGCTGTTCTCTCTTACCTGATAAAAAAGCGACAGCAATCCTAGCAAAGCAAAAGGGATGCCTTATCAGCAGCCCCTGAGAAGCCTTCTTCACTACACACACTATCTAGCTTATATATCTAATTTATTTCCTACTCTTATAATAGGGAAATCAGTTTCTGTGGAATGGAATTTGATCTTTTAATAGGAAAAAATCTTTCTATATTAGCTGACCTTGCAAGGCATTTCAAGCATTCCATCTTTTCACTCAGGAAAAACAACTTCATTCAGCAATTCTTAGACTCCTTTGAACCTTGCACAGGAAACCCCTGGAAATATATGATGAAATGTACAGTTAAAGTAGTGGAAAAAGCAAAGCACACCACACAGCCTAATATAGTCTACTATCAACAAATATTCTGTCCATGGACAGTATACGCTTTTTTTTTTCTCAGTTTAGGCCAACCCACCTGTGGTTTCAGCTTTCACAAACAGACCTGCCATTTCCTTAATAATTTGCATATATTTATGTTTTTTCTGGGTAAAGATGAGACCCAGCAGAGTTCATACTTAAAAAGCTTGTGTTCACAGTTCCCATTCAGGCAGTCTCTGCTCTGTACTGCTGTTAACTCCTGTGATTACTGCCATCCTGCTCCCCCAGGCTGGCCTACAGGCTGGAGAGTCATCCTGCTCAAGCCTTTTGGGAAGATTTTGTGTTAGCAATGTGTCAGGCTCAAATCTGCTCCACTGAAGCTGACAGCCAAACACACACTGGATTCAGGCTCCCTCTCATAAGGAACACAGTGACTGTCTTAGAAAACATTTTCCCTCCTTCTACACATAAAATTTTTGCATCTTTCAGATTTTTTCTTTTATTCTTTACCTGAGAAGAAGATAAAAGGTGTGGTCAGGCGTATTAGGGTTGGCTAAATACTAAGCACACGTGCACAGCTCTTCCCACTTCGACTAATACGTTGGGGCCATGTTAAGAGACCAGCAACAAGTTGCTGCTCAGATAAAATGTGCTGGAGCATCTGATGGCCAGGTATTGATAAACAGAGGCCACAGGGCCATTCTGTAAGTTGTCCTAACTCCCGGATGCATGTTGAGCCCAGACCTTCCCAGACTGGAGCTGAGGGACTCCTGGACAACCCGTGCATGCTATTGCCACCCGTGAACCCTTCCTGTCCCCTCTGAGGTATGTGGTGTGTATGTTGTGGCTTTCAGCTGAGTGAGGTTTGGTGTGTAGTTTATAGGCTCCCATGAAGGTTGGAGTTACTTGAGCTAAGATCTACTTATATGCTCTTTCTTTTAAGTATTTCCTTCAGGATCATGCCAGGTTTACCACCACCTGCTTTTCCAGTTCCGTCACTTTATGTAAATGACACAACACGTCTGAGTGTGAGCAGAGGGGGTGGGACATACAGCAGCCCTGGCACCGAGTGCCAGCCTGGACAACCCTCCATCCATACGCCCCAGGATTTGGCTGCTTTGCTGAACGCTGCTCCGAGCTGAAGCATCTGCTTTGGCTGCACCAGCAGTGAAAGTTTTCACAGCTGCCAGACTGGGCTCCATTTACTCTGATTTTGCATGCTTTTTAGGAGCTGGCCTAGCTTGCAACAGCACATAACTTTAACATTAGAGTCTTTGATTCTTTGGAGTTCCATGTGTGTATTTTCTCCTCAGCAAGGAAGGAAGAGCTGAACAGGAAGCTCAGGCTGGTGGGCAGTATTACCGAGAAAGTAATATGTGTTTCACACATATTTCTGTGTGTTTCGTAACGTTTCCAAATGGAAGAAACAAATTATTGATATTCACAACAGAAAACTGAAGCAAAGGATATGTGTCTCATATTAAGAAGTGGAGCTAAGCCATACTTTCCCAAAGGCAGAAACTTTTGTACATTGTTTTGTTCTGCTCAGAACAAGTTACAGTTGCTGAATAAAATATGAACATGGCACTTTAATTTCTTTACGGTAGAGCTATCACAGTGAGTGCAGGAATATATTACTTGTAAGTAATTTCAGAAGTGTACAATTCTTGCTTCTAATGGTACAATCCTTTTCTTTTTTGTGACAGTTATGTTAAACTGGACACCAAAGATTCCATGACTAATCATGTATTTAGCATCTGTTACCAATATCTCCATGTGAATTAATTAGCAAGGGCCTGAGAGTCCTCTGTTTGCAGTCTTCCATGAAAGTAATACTGATTGGCACTGACACAGTGTTAAATTGCTTCCCCTTCTAATATGGCCTTTTTGACAAAAGATTAGGCCTGCCACCTGTCCCCTTGGCTGGTGACTACTTTTCTCAAATATTCTTCTTCTGAGTTGAAACTTAATAAATACAAGAACATTTTACCAGTGTAATTGTTTATTGATACTGAGAGCATTCAGATGGCCCTCGCTGTTGTTGATGTCTCACTCTGAGACTCCTGGTCTCTTAAGGAGAATTGAAGTCAGAAAACACTTTCAGTAAGATGTTAATGTTCCTGCCAGCCTATTCTGAATGCACTACACTGAAACTGCTTATTGTTTTATCTGTAGGGCATGCAGCAAAACACTCAGCATTGAAGTTGCTTCGAGCAAACACCTAAAATATCCTGGTTTGTGGATAAACGTGGTCCTCTGAGTAGTTTTACATCTGAGTGCTTGTGGTCTTGAATGTGATGTTCTGCAAATATCCTGTGATACTTATTTATGGCTTACCACTCTGGCAAGTGCTGCTGCAATATATTTCCAGAAAATGAAAAAAGGTCAAAAATACAAGAAAGGCAGGTTTATTATCCGTCACGACACCCTTTCCCCAAACACCCCCTCAGCTGAAATATTTAGGTGGCTTTCAGAAAATATTTTTGGAAATATTCCTTCACTTCTAATCAGATGGCAAAAGTGTTTGTTTTATTTAATCATGGTTGTGAAACTGAGCCTTTATTTTTTTATCTTCCTTTTTCCATAAGGACCTTTTTGGTTTGCCTTCTCTCTTCATGACCGCATAAAATTTGGCTTATGATGAAAAGACCAAATGGGCCCTACTGAAAACTTTCAGAAGATGCTGGAGGAGCAGATGATTAGCCACTACTCAGCTTATGTCCAGAAATCATGCTTATTTCAGTATGTGCTTTTACCTGCTATGTGTAAAGAGCCACGAGCAATGTCAGTAGCAGGAAGGGAAGTCACTACGGTCACACAGCTGACAATATGGAGCTCAGGAGAAAGACTATTTGTCTTTGAAAGGACTGACTTCTGAGAACTGCTTTTGCAGAAGGAGAGGTCACAGTCCTGAATGAAGTCTGGGAGGGGATCAAGGTTGGAGAGAGCTGTTAACATGAAAAGTCTACCTCCTGAGTGCTCTCTGCAGGAGGCACCTGGTTTGGAGTCCCAGCTGAGCTGCTGCTTAATAGCTCGTCTGGGTGCCAAAAAGCTGTTTCATGACATTCTTGGCTTAAGCACTGCAAAAGCAGTGGAACATTTTTGCTAAACAGAGCCTTTAGTCTTTAAATCACTGCTTTCTGGATGAAAACCCAAGAAAATTGAGAGCAATGTCAAAACGCTAAAACTTTAGTGTTCAGTCAGACACAGTTTGTCCTGAATCTCAATGGCTGGCTCCAAGGTTTCCTGATGTCTACGTTAGCAAATAGTTGCCCTTTTGTATGGAGAGAAATCTGCCGTGTCCTCTGAGCATCATGGATGAGCTCGTGTTCCATCAAGCGCACCTCCAAAAACTACTTTAAACTCAGCTAATGAATCTTGTGTTACTTCTAACATTAATACTTGGGAGATTTAAAAGCATTCACTAAATGGAACTTGCCCAATCTGCAGCTGGAAAAACCTGGACATATTATTCTTCTGGAAAAGTAATAAAAACTTGGACACTTTTCAGCTATATTTCTCTGTAGCATGGATCAACTGTTCTGAGCTCAGTTAAGAATTCTAGAAATGCTCATGAAGTCATTCCTGATAAGAGAAGTATAAACTATTTATTTTGCTAATCAACTGTATTGCCTACAGGCCAGTTCAATGTCCTGTGAGTTGTTGCAGGACACTTTCTAGTAGTAAACCTTTTTTCCATTTTCCTTTATAAATTTTTTTCTCATTCCCTCTGAATTCTTTTACTGTAATATTCAGTGCAACTAATGATGAGGACAAGGCAGAAGGCATGTAGTGTCTTTCGGTCCTGTGGGGCAGCAGAAGAAATCCACATACAACATTGGATCATTTCATAAATTAACCAGACAGATAGAAATTGCTTCCCCAGGGTTATTCGTGGCAGGAAGACACTGAACTAAGGTTTTCAGGCTAGATCTCTTCCTACCAACATTTTGTCTATTGCATTTGTAACATCTATATTTTTTCACACTGAAGTTGTACTCATAAAAGAGCAACTCCACAACAGTATTTTAACAACTTCATATTGAATTGTGGGTTAAAAAGTTGTAATTAGTCAGACAAAATGTGTTATCAATTTAGCTTTATTTCCCAGCTGTACTCTCCTGTCATTTTTAATTATTTTTTTCAGAATCCTGATCATGATGTCATCCTCCTAAATTTCCCAAAAGGTCCCCAGTGTTCATTCCAGATGATTAATGAAGGTATGAAAGCTATGAGTGCTTCCAAATCAAATATGTGTATAAAGGTAGGCAGCGCACAGGAAAAGATGATTAAAATAAAGAATTGTGTGTTTCCTTGAAATTCACCAGCCCATTGATATGCAGCAGTTTAGATCTCAGTGGAACTTTTGTGAAAGCGACTGAATACTTTTTTTATGGGGGAAAAATCACTAGACAAAGTTGCCTGTTAGACCTATTTGAATTTTATTTTATGGCTGTGGGTTTCACATACTGTGACATTAAAAGGACAAAAATGGTCTCTGTGCTAAAGTGATAGGTCTGGCAAGCCCATATATCAATTGTCTTGAAAAGTGTGAGTCTTGAGACTTATTTCATTTTGAATGTTGGTTTTCAATGAAGAAAATGTAATAAATTGATATTCTGAATTTTTGGCGTGCATTAGGAAGCTAAAAGGTAAGCTGTTGCAATGCTATGTATTAATAAGCACTCAGGAGTCAGATTTGTCAGGAGAGAAAGTGCAGTGCTTTTTATTAACTGAACAAGCATTGTGCTTAGCTGGGCTTTGCCAAGGCCTCTGGAAATGTCTAACTCGTGTGGAAGCAGGCTCAGATGCTTAACTACTAAGTAGCATAGTAGTTTCCATTCTAACACAGCATCAGCTCAAAGCAGTCATTCCCACTCTAAACCTTGTGTCTATCCCCTCAGTGGATTAACTTCAAGTGAAGCAAAATTGTTTAAGTCACATTAAGAGTGGAAAACTAAGAAAAAATCATTCCTTTATCGGGTTGCTAAAGAAACATCAGATTGGGCCAAAATTTCTAGCAATCACAGCATACAATTATTCTATATGAAATATATACTTTTCACTGTGATATTTTAGACGCCATTTTATTCATATATCACAGTGTTCATCAACAAGGTCAGCAAAGACAAGAGTCCAGGAAAAGCCTTAAGGGGTAAAACGATCAAATTTTTAGAACCAGAGGGTCTAAGTCCAGAACTATCATGCAAAAGGGCTTGTTCAGCTGCTATCTAGCAGTAAAGCGTGCTTGGTTCTATTTGTGTCTGGAGAGGGATCCATCAGAACATACTGATGCCTCCATTGCGGATAACTACATCCAAGCCAGACTGCCCTCAGTCAGTGGAAAGAAACAAAGTTTCTCGGGGCATGATTCATTTCCTAAAGTAGGTGCTAAAAGAGGTAAATGATAAAGTAAAAGAACTCTCCTCTCAGTTGCCCCTCGGGGCTTGCAGTACTGATTCTCACCGGTTTCCCTCAGCCCTGGCTGCCGCGCAGTGTTTCGCCCTTTCTGATAGCCTTTCCTTGAGTCTCTCGCCTGGGGTTGCGGGGCTCAGCAGTGCCCTGCAGTGGGGCTGCTGGAACCAGCTGTGTTTGGCGTGGGCAGCCCTGGCTGCTCCTCAGACACTGTCCCTGTAGCCCCCTGCCAGCACTTGGGCACCCACACCTGGTCCAACACGGAAGAACCTTTTGTATTTTAGACTTTTACCCATCCAGACATGGCAGGATCGTCTTATACAAGTGGTCCTGGACTGTTTATGGACACTTGTGTAAATAACATGTCCAACATTTTGTTTAAAATTTTTGTGGAAAAGACAACAGGGCTTCTGAAATGCATATCAAATTTAAAAGCTAGAGAGAGAGAAGAATGTCTGGAGTTCCCTTCATGTAATTATGAAGTGGTGCCATTGCCTTCACTGGAGCTTCTCTGTTACCAGAGCCAGAATTCTGTCCTGCTTAAATGCATTACGGATGGCTTGTTTGATACAGCAGTTGGGTGTAAATCATGGCCCACTGGACCAAACAAGGCTGTGCTCCTCCTTTTCTCTTCAGTATTTTCTCTATTTTCTACCTGAGAAATAAGTGATAAATAATTGGATAGCAAAAGGATTTATCTCAGGTTTTTCATCAGCAAATATTAGGGTGGCAGATCCATCAACCCATCTCTTCTTCTATCAAACACAGTCTCTCACAAACACTGTGGTGTCTATGTGCCTGCCTTCCTAACATAATCTAACTCAATTATATATAAATATCTGCATATCTGTGTAAGATAAGAAGCTATGAGCTGCAGACATTTTACATTCTGCTACAGACTGTAGGAGAACTCTGTAAAAATATAAAAGGAGTTTTAAGGGTAAATGAAATGCATCCTCACCGTGCGATTGTCCCGGGGTGTATGAGTTTTTGCAGACACTCAGAAGGGCAGGGTTTCTTCCTGTTATGTGAGGGTGAGAAAGCTAATGGAGATACTAGGTAAATTATTTTGTAAAAAGCAAATTAACACACATGGGCAATAGATACAAAATCACTCACTGAAATGGGCTTCAGTGGCCTTCTGTTCATCCTCCTCTGGGTTTTGCATTTGATGAGATGGAATAGCATAGTAAAAATTTTCTAGCAGGAACAGTGATGGAAGCAGGGAACCACAGAACTATTGCAGAAAGCAAATGTTGGCTCTGTAACTGGGACTATATGTTTCTATATGTTTCTAAGCTGTGATAATAACACAGAAAAAGAACAATCAACTAATTGGAGCTTAAATACTGGGTAGTACAGTGTGAGAAAGTGAAGATACAGGAGCCTGTAAGGTCAGGACCAGGCTTTGAGAAGAAGACAAATTATAGGAAGAAAGGCTGGGAGCTGAGCTCCAGGCATCTCAACTGATTTTTTTTGGCTCATAATTGGTGGGCAATAGCTTTGTCTGAAGGATAAGTCTGGTACTTCTACTGCATTTCTTGCTTAACAGTAGCTAACGAGCACTCACCTGCAATGCCAACCCGTAGTGGGTGAATACTTCAAAACAAAGAATTTGTTGGAGCAAAACAGAACATAAAAAGAAGGCAGATTTTCTGAGTGAATTGATCATTGTGAATTATTCACACAATTTTACTAACAGTCATCTGGAAAAAGTTAACAAATGAAGGAGAATGATTGCAGTGAGTAATAAATATAAATCAATCCAAGAGACATGTGAGGTTACTTGTTGGTTGTGGAGAAGGATGGGATTTATTGAGAGATGCAGAGAAAAAAGCTGAAAACTAGAACAAGATAAACAAAGAAGGGGAGGCACTTATGGCTGCAATGGTGGCAGTTCATTCAGTAAAGTTTTGCTTTGATTGTTACTATTTTACACACGCGGTGTGAAAATGAAAGAACGGCCTCCCTTACTCTGCTTTTCCTCGAGATTGACTGCTTTAATTTGGAAGTCAATAAACACTATGCATGCTCACTGCGTCCTAACTCAGAGCTATTGGAAATTGGCACACTTGAACTTCCTCCCACTGGGAAACTGAGGCTTGGCTTTCAAAATTTGTATTTTTATGTCCTTGCTATTTCTATTTTATTAAAACAAAATATGTGATCCCCCCCCAATTGGTTGTTGAAAGCTGCTTTTGTTGAGAGAAAGCTAATATTAAAAGAAAGGTTGGTTCCATTATGAAGGCAAGTGCAGCTTTGTGATAGGACATGAAAAAGTGTTAATTAAAATGTTGCTTTTACTTTATCTTGAATGTCACATTAACCTTATCTCCAGCTCATGCAGGCTCTAGATGGTTTCATTTGGGCATCTGGCCATCTTTTGTTTTTCATTTTACTATTTCCACTTAAATATTTACGGCTTGAGCCGAAGCCCATGAAACTCCATGGTAACACCCCTGTGGAGTCTCAGAGACTTTCCAGCCTTGGAGCAGAGCCTTGTTCTGAAAGAAAAAAAAAAAGACAAAAAGGAACTTGTGAGTTTGTATGATTGTTATCTTCCAGAGATCTACATACAACACTATAAATAGGAGTCTCTTAGCTGCCAGTTTGATAAATGCGTGTCACTGAGGTTACGTGGCATTCTACCCCCTCAGTTGTCTTTAACAGCAATAAAGTGCCTGCAGGCCAAAAAATGCCCTCTGACACCTGTGTAAGCTCTGCAGTCTAATGAACTGAAATCTAGTAAACAGTTCCTTCTAATTCTTTGCACCCATCTCACTGATTCTGCAGGGCTGAGAGGAATTGGGAGCCAGAAGGACATCTTGGTTACCACCATCTGCAAGTACAGCTCAAGAAGCACAAAAATGAGTAAGTTTTATGTTGTTTTCTCCACTCAAGTACAATAGATTCAGTGTAATACTTTTTTAAAGGAAGATAGGTATCCAACTTAGCTGTTAAGCTACAAGACATGAATACTATTCTTGGCTTTTCATCCTAGGTAATTTGGAAATAGTTGCAAAAAAAAGGGCAGGTAAGTCCTTGGATCATTCAACCTAGCATTTTTGTTACCATTACAAGAGATTGACAGCAATGTAAGCATACAAATACGTTTTGTGTTCAAAGGTGCATTTTATTTAGTTAGTTTTACTTCTATGATTGTTGTGTGATGATGCAACACATGATATTGCTGATAAAAGACTGAAATCTATTTCCTCTCCTTACTCAGCAATCATGTCAAAATCACAAAATTAATTTTTCATGAAAAAACATCCTGCTCTGTGTCTCCACTTGTAAATCAAACAAGAAACCAATACAGACATTAAATTTTAAAATGTGTCAAATTAACCATATCTGTGCTAACCTGTGCCCATCTGTAGTGGAAAGAGGAGTAGTTCATCAATAGGCTCGGTAGCAAGATTTTTTTCATGGTCTTCCATCACCTTCAGGTACCTCAAAATAGTCGCAAGGACCATGATAGATTGTAGGACATTTTGGGAAGCTTCAGGCCACCAAAGCTATGTTGGAGGTCACTTGGGGAAGAACAGCAGAATAAATATGGAAACATTTCCCCACCTCCAATTTAAATCAGATACAGTCTTTGGAGCAGAGACTATCTTTCTGCCTGGTATTTTACAAGTTCTCTGTTGTTGCAGTTACAGCTGGGGCTCTTTGATTAGTACCAGCGTGCAAGTAATCAGTATAAAAATCATACAAATATAGGAAATACAGTATGTAAGTGATGTTTAATCAGGTGCGATGACAACAGACGGAAGGAATTTCATACAGTTACTCAGTAGATGCAGGCGTGCATCCTGGTAAAAGAAGCATTTGATTGGAAGTAGTTTTGCTTGAAAATCCCCAAGGTAGGTGAATTAATTGATTAGTGTTTTGTTGGCTATTTTTAAGAAGAGCTGTGCTAGAGAAATCTGAACGAGCACAAGTAGGGGCAGGAGAATCTGGGATGGTTCTGCTCGAACCATCCAACAATAAGACAAGGAGAGATCAGAAGAATCACCAAATTACTTTTCTTCTTTTCTGCCTGGCCCCTCTGTTTGCGGTTGCTACCTTCTTGGATTCTCTCTGGATAACAGTAATTGGAGCCAGGGGATTGTTTGGTTCAATGCCGAAAACAGGTTTTAGCAGCTATAAATACCAATCAGTAGCTGACCCGTTAAAAATCTAAGGGGCATGTTAGGTTCTTTTGTTTCTGTAAAAGAAATGTTTTCTTAAAAGAGCTCCTTTTTATCTATATGCTTATGCTGAGTTTTTTATACATTTTTCTGTTTTGGTGAATGTTATTAGTTTTAATGAATGAAGTGTTTCCAACATAGCAAGCTAACTTGTGAGATATTTCCCCCATTTGGGTCTGGAAACTATATTCATATTCCAGGGGAAACTTGCCATGAAAAAAATGGCTTAACATTCAGCACCAAGCTACAGACACTGTGTCTAAGGTCCTCTAGTGTGCACATACCTCCTCTGGGGGGAGATGAAAAAAGAAATGACACCTAAGGGATATGAAGTCACATTATTTAATGAGCATTGGAAGGCACTCAAAGACTACAGGAACTGCCATGCTAGAAGGACCAATTCAATTAGTATGGGACAGGGTCAAAAGCTACTCTCAGCAGAGACGAAGGGTGCCACAGACATTAAGAAGACATTTGTGGTTTTTTAGTTATGAAGGCAAGACTTGGCCCCATTGAAAAGTATTAAATAATAAGCAGAAAGGGCCAAACCCAATTTTAGAGCGTTCTCTAAAGCCATGGCCAGGGATGAATAAACACATCCTACTGCTGAAAGCCTGGGCAGGGTAACGTATTGGGATACACAGCGGCTTCAGGCAGCGCTCCCCAGGCAGCTGCGTTGTGATCACACGAACATGCTCCGTCTGCAGGCAGGCAGATGAAATCAGTGACTCCAGTTGCTGCTCATGGTAGCTCAGCACATTCCCTGCTGACCTGGCTGAAAGGCTGTTTTTATGGAACACAACTGATTAAAGAAACAAATGATGTAAAATGAAATGTCATCATGGATACGGGGTTTAGGGCTATATAAACAACTGGGGACTGAAATCATTAGACTCTCTGCTCTGGAATGGTTCAATATTTTTAGAGGATTAAAATGCCTTTTCTACCCTTTGGTCTCCTGTACTTATTTGTATGTCAACATATGTATTTGTCAGTGTTTTTCATGTTTCCTAAGTCAGGAAATCTGTAAATTCATCATATAAAGGGACTGAGTCTTAATTCCTGGGCCTGCTAGTCCCGCATCAAAGGTTTTGATATATTATTCCTAACTTCTTTTATTTGGAAAAATGTAGCCAATACCTCTAGCAGACAGCATGGACCTGATCCAGAATCCACTGAAGTTATTTAAAATACTCTGATCAAGTTCCACAAGTTTTGCTTCAGGTCCTGTGGCTCCAGTCCAGCACAGCACTTGTGATTGTATGTAGTTGCTCAGGAGCTTAACTTTACATCCAAGTACCAATGGTTTACAGGATTGACACATTCATATCAGCTGGTGCAAGCAGACTGGCTCTGCATAATTGCTCAGATGGCAGTCACTGGATAATATACTCATTTGCAAAGTCTGAAATAGGATTTTTCATATATTGGGTTGGTAAGTAACCCTCTACCCTATAAATCCCATGAAGTCTTTCCTACAATAAGCCATGAGACAGTGTCACAACAACACAAGGTGTGCTTGTAAGGAATCCTTCCTCTTGAGGGCTGGGGCACAAGGAAAAGCCAGGAAAATAAACAGAAAGTATTATAGGAAGGCAGAAAAGGTGTTCACAGTTAAGCTGTTAAATAGTAATGAAACTTTAAGAAGTGAGCAAGGTTTTTATGGACATCTTTGTGGGGAGTGGCAAGATGATGTTTTGTCAATTAGCAATCCTGACTTTCTTCCCCCTCGTTTTCCCCATCATGCTTAGATCTTTGCTGGGAATAAAGTGTAAGGACAAGGGGCCTCTTTGGTACTTCCAATAAAAATGACAATGGCTGCCTCATTCACTGTAACTATCCATTGCTGCCTTCTGCAGCGTGTAAGAAGAAGGGATTACAAACTCCTGTTGAGCATAGCTGATCATCAAATAGTAATCAGGGTTAATTACAGTCTACGGGCTGAATGGCTCACAGTCACTACTAAACCCAGTACTTCATTATGTTTTTCTGTAAGAGGTTGCAGTTGTTCACACTTCTCAGGAAGTCCTTCTACAGTGTAATGCCTGGATTGGGCCCTAGGGATGAACTCGAAACTGCAGGACTGTGATTCGTTTGCCACTGCAGGACAGAACTTTCAAAACACAAATTACTGGGAAACATTAGACATCTGCTTCTCTTTAAATATACCTGAAAGTGTCATTTCTGTTCCCTGACCAGATAAGTTTAACACAGAGAGCCCGGTGAGACTGCAGCCACCGTGGATGCTCTGCTGACATGGGCAGGTGGTGATCTTCACAACACAGCTACAGCTGTGGGTCTCAGCATGGAGAGGTACCACCAGCCATGTGCTAGATGCTGGTAAACAGAACTATTCTATTCCATACAGGATTGTAAAATATTGTGAGAATTTCAAACTGAGGTGTTCTAGAAATGCAAATCAATACCAATTGGAAGCAAAGAATATATTGATATTCCTGTGGTTTTCCTAGTTTCGAGTGTAGTGGAGTAAAGGACAAATCTCAGTCTTCAGGAAACTTCATTGGTTTTAACGAGGTTTCTCAAGAGGTGCATTTGATTTTCTGCTGACAATTTTTAGCCTTGAGAAAACTATTTATGCTTTTAGATAGAGGGCTTAAAAAGTAATAGCAACATTTAATAGCATAATTACTTCACATTACTTTGCATTCTCTGACTTTGCTCAAATGAAACACAT
The DNA here is from genome assembly GCA_013397845.1 of Melanocharis versteri. Classification (NCBI taxonomy): domain Eukaryota; kingdom Metazoa; phylum Chordata; class Aves; order Passeriformes; family Melanocharitidae; genus Melanocharis; species Melanocharis versteri. The sequence continues at coordinate 2,576,826 of VZTG01002166.1, read as the reverse complement.
TGCATGCTGAAATAATCTTGTAGGGAGGATTATTCAAACAAGATAAAGTCCCCACTGAATGTAATGTCAGTTCTTTTTATGCATGCTGAGTAACCTACTGTGCTTTGGCAGCTTTAAGACTGAGCCATATCGTGCTCATATTGGAAGCATGCAAATGTCTGAGCTAGCAGTTTGAAATGTGGCTGAGCAGTTATTACTTCAGGAATGTTAATTATTACTTTTATGTGGATAAACTCTTTGGAGCTGCATCCATTTAAAATTCAACCACAGACACTATGCACAAGTTTGATTCGGTCTCAGTGTTATAATTTTTCTTTGTTTATACCATTGGTAATGGTACCATGCTGGTGTCAACAGACTGAGACCTTATGAAGTGAATGTAGAAATAAATATTATTGTTAAAGAAAAGATGAATCATTTTCAGTCAAGCAAAACTGAAGGTTTGTCTAGCTGCAGAAAACCTTGACTTGAGGCACTGGGGTATGTAGAAATAACATAAAAATGTTAAATAAAAGTGAGTTAATATTAATGCAAGTGTGCAAGTACAATATCGTTAAAGAAAGGAAAGCCAAGAGAGAGACAGAGGACAAAGCATAAGCTGCAAAAGAACATGTGCCAATCCAGCAGGTTTTCTTGAAGAAGAGCTGGAGTTCCAGGTCCCCCAGGCTTTATCTGGACAGGTGGTTAGCACTTGCAGCTCGTGTGGAGTCCCAGAGATTTCCATAACAGAAAGGACTAGGGCTAATCAATCACTCTGCTCCAAGTTTTCAAACATGTGCTTTATCTGGTTGCTTTAATGATACAAGAGATTCAAATGAAAAAAAGAGGTAATTTTTAAAAATTTGGATTTGAACCAGGTATCTTATTTTTGTACATTGTGTACAATGTCTGGATGTGCTTTCAGCATGAGATGTTACTGCTTGTAGTTTCACCAGCTCTGGTAAAATTTTGGAAGGCATTAGTGATGATCCTACTGTAAGTAATCAAACCGTATAGACGGGGAGAAAAAAAGATAAAGGAGCAAAGGAGAAAGAGTCAGTTTTATACACATTGGTGGGAGTCCATGGAAGGGTTTCTTCAAACTATTTTATTAGTTTTAGATTTCCACATATATGCTCAACAGGAATTGTTTCTGAGCTTTAAGTGCCATTTAGCTGGAAACAAAACCAGGACACAGAAGCACAGACCATGGCTAGTGCAGCTGCATTAGAAACCTGTCCTGAACTCAGACAAGAAGTTTGATCCCAGAAGGAGCTGAGAACATCACACACAGAACATTTTTATGTCTATTTAAGTGGGACCTGAACTAAAGGTGATAGTAATATTCAAAATTAATTGCCAATTAACTGATTAACCTCTAAAGCTTTTGGTAATCTATAACAGAAAGCCAAGTCCAAGCTTTTTAACAGGCATTTCAACAGCAAACTCCTTTCATGAACAAGGAAGCTGTGGTGTCTGACACACGGCAAAAACACCTACGGTGAAATGATAATTCGTTGATGCTGTTTGAGGCACAAGATTCCTTGCAAGATGCAGTAACTCTACACCCCTGCGACCAATTTCACTCCTAATTTAATTTGCACTTTCTGTACTAGACCCCAGTGAAGGGAAGCATCTCTTCTCAGGAAAGCCCTTATACATGTTTGAAGTTCTGTGAAAATTTAAAACACATGTTGTTGTTGTCCAGAATAGATCTGATTTAATAGCCTGAGCTCCAGCCTCTTTTTCCACATGGACCATGTTCAGAGTGCTTAAAGCAACTCTGTTACACCTATGAGTATTTTTACAAATGCTGATTGAGAGATCATGACCCTGTTGGAACACAGAAGACAGAGAGCACAGGTAGGTCATTAAAAATACATGTGGAGTAAGACCTTACTTAATGTGGTGCAGTCAGGCCTTAAGCAGGAATTTGGGATAGCCATGTACTGAGGAATGATAGTAGACTTTGTATGTGCGTATATATGCATCTGTAGCTGTAAATGCATACATCAGTGCGTGTATACCTATGTGATATATAATAATAAATTAACTATTTATTTATTTCAAAGCAAATATTAAGGCATTGCTACTTTCATCATAGGATTAGAGTGAAATAGCAGCCTTTTAACTTTTATCCTTAAAACATGAGCCAACCCCTGATGGACTCTGAGCTCCTAATGCTTTACTTTTTCTCTGAAATGCTGAAATACTCTGCTGAATCTTTTGTGGCTTGGCTTGTCCTTGTTTGGACTTCAATACTTTCCTAGGTTTCTTTGTTATCCTCAGAATGTCAGCTCCAATTTTGGCTTATTGAATTAAGGATTCAGCATGAATCTTAAATTAATTTCTCTTAGGGATGTCTGAGTCCCAGTGTTTAACTGGTTCCATACCCAAGTGAAGTGCTGATGTTTTTGCCAAATACATTAAGGTTATGCATGATACACCCATGAATGAACTGTCACTGTGCTCTCTAGTTATTTCTGCTTATTTGTATTAAACAGTCTTAGACAAAAGTAGCTATATGAAGGACATATATTCAATAGAGGAAAAAAAAGGAAGAGTTTTATCCCCTCTCTTGTTACAACCTGTTTTTATAGCAGCCTGTTATGGCTGTTTGCAAATGGGCTTTGCAAAACAAATATTTTGTTTGCCTTTTTGAATTATTTTGATAAAATATAAATTCCGGAGGGAGAAGAGAGTTGTTTCAGCAGAGTTAAAAAGAGCAGTGGGGGATTCTCAGACAGGCGGATGCACATTCTCAGGAATGCTCTTTCAGAGAGCAGCAAGCTGTGAATGTGCAGCTGCAGGCTTCAGCGTCCTGAATAATCTGCATTCAGAGACTGCAAAGTCATCAATATTTATGGGCTGGTGGGATCATCCCTGGCATGCAGCTACATCTGCCAGCTCTCTGTTTACTCCACATCCTTTTCTCTGCAAGTTTCAGGTTCTTATTTCCTGAGAGTTGTAGGTTTGCCCTTTGAAGCAGAGCTCCTCCAGTGAAACAGAGAAGATGCTTCCTGAATCATACTGGGCCAGCATGTCAACTGTGCATGTTGAGAAATCCCCACTGCAGCAGATGTTGTGTGAGAAACGGGAGCTGATCACAGTTTCCCAGACTCAGCCCTGCCTTAGTGGATCCAGCACTCTCACTTTGACTTATTTGCTCACAATTGCTTTACAGCAAAGGGCTCCCGTACCCTTTTTCAGCAGGAACTGCCATTTTGTCTTCAGACAGAGCCTGCAAAGCACAAATGTCCATACAGATGTATTTTCTCTCAGAGGTAAAGTCCATGCACCTACAGCAGACTCACATCCGCTGGGCCAATACATCCCATCTCACATTGAGCCAACTAAATAATTCTTAATTTTCCATATAAAGAAAAATGAAAAAAAGTCATTTTTAGATTACAAAATCAGCATGGATTTAACAGAGAACGTTTATTCCTTATCTGTTCATCTCAGGAGGTTTAAATAGCATTATTAATAATAATGATGTAAAAATTTCTTGTAGTTTTATTTTAAAATAAAGGTCATCAAGAGCAGCAATCCATTGTTGATGTTTGCAAAATATAAACATATAGCACTTGTTTTCTTGCTTACCTAAATTTGCATATCAATGCTGTATGAATATAATTTGAATCACAAGCCATACAAATAACCCTGAAACAGTAGTGGAAAGCTTGTGTTACTCCAGTCATCGTAGATTATGGACACATTTACTTCAACCAATTGCACTTTCCTCACACTGTCCCATGAATATTCAGGTGACAGAATTCTATTAGGACAGGTTCCATGTACCAGGAATCCTAAACTTGCATACTAATTGTCCACAAAAAGTGCATTTTTAATTAATTTTATCAACATGCAGTGCTCTTTCACCTAAGATTGCCAGATCAAAAGTAAAACTTGCACTATTTGTCCAAACAATTCCCTAGCTGCATATTCTGTACTTCTGTTTTTCACTTTATGAGAAATGTCACTGTGTCTAATGCACAAAAAGTAATTTCTTAAACAGAAGTTACTCCATGCAAGTAATTCATGTGGCTTCTAAAAGTCATTGACATTTCATTACTTGGGAACTATTAATGAATTTCAGAACAGTAAAGAAGGAGAAAAATAATATCTCTTCACTCCCACATATTCATGTGTTGGTTTTGATGTGGTGGTTTTGGTTTGATTTTATTTTCTGCATGGTACTATGAAGTAACTTGGTTTATTACTCAGAAGACAGAGTGTGCTGTCCTAGAGGAAAGGCAATTTCTTTGTCTACCCTGAGAAATCCCTGAATTTGAATTTATATGATTCGATGAAGTTACAGCATGGTGCAACTTAAAAATCCACTTCAGTTCAAGTATATGATGCCACCTCACGTCTATTTAAGTCCTGGCTTTGTATGGTAGTCAGGAGACTTTGTTTATTACATCAAAATGTGCAAATACTATTTAAAATATTTTGCTTTCTTAGGGTACATTTCCACGCAGTGTTGAGGCGGCACGTCAAATGATAGAGTAATAAGCTTTGCGTGAGCTGACATTGTGGTGTGGGATACAGAGCTGACCTGTTGGGTTCCAGAGCCCCTGCTGAGTGGCAGCTGGTAGAAGATGAAGCTGTCCTTTCTTCTAAAGCCTACCTGGCATCTGAAGCAGTACAGGAACAAGGGACCCATCTGAGTGACACCGTCAAATGTATCGATATACTCTACTCCCATTGATATGGGGCTGGCAAGACTTTGAAGTCCCAAAAAGTATTTGACTAAAATTCTGGAATAATCTGGATCATGAGTCACATTCCTGGTGTATAGAAGTTATTTGAGTGATGTTAATCTCACAAACAGTAATTTATGACATATTTTTCCTAAGATCTCTAGGAAATGACTGTAAAAGGTGGTTGCCTGAAGAAACTTTGGACCTGTACTCTTCTCAGGAGGATATCTGCAGTGTTCAGCTTTAGTGGTGGGCTGTTAATGCCCTGTGTGTGCCAGGGGAGAAAAGTAAAGGTAAATTCCAGGAGCAGGGGAATAAGGCATAAAAAACCCCAACGCCCTCTACTGGGGAAGCAGATACAGAAGTTCATGTGCTCAAGTGTTCACTTCCCCCACCCCGGCCCTTATTATCAAATCGACCCTAAGCCCAGATTTGTAACTTCTGCTCTTTTTTTGTCTTCGCCCAAGATTCACAATCAGGTCCTCTTGAAATGCGGTGGGTGGGTACATATTGGCCTGACCAGCTTTCCTGTGAGACCTAAAGGGAAGGAGGTGCTAGCACCCCAACTTTTCTGCCCCCACCCCAGCAGCAAAACCCTAAAGACAGAGTGTGTTCATTAGCACCTTGGCAGGTTGACAATGCCTGCAGGAGGAAGGGGTTTGGAAGCACCCCTCAGTGTGCACTGTGGGTGCCTTCAGGAAGCAGTGTGGTACCTCGGGCTCCTTCTGGTGAATCTGGATAACATGGGGTCAAATTCTTTTCGACAGAAAAGGGAATGGGATTTTCCACAGCCTGGGAATGTGCCCTCGCCTTATCAGAAACTTCAGTGAATCTGACTCCAGTTCCTGGCAAGTTTTGAGTTTACCAAAAATTCACTTAAAAAAAAAAAAGAGTTAATATCAAAAGTATAACTAAATCACTGGGTACTTTGTAAAACTGGAATAGGACTGAATGACTGCACAGGGGAGGAATTCTGATTTTAACTGAATCATCCTTTATTAGCTGGATGTTTGTGGTACAAACAGTGTGGTTTGATGTCAAACCAATTTTCCTCTTCTACAATCTTCTCAATATGCCAAGTTCTTGCAATTGCTGTTATAAATTTTCCTTCCATCTCTTAAGTCATGACTTAGAAGTGACATAAGCATTCAGACAGAAATCTGTTCAAACTCTCATTGCAATATCCTCATGCCATTCATGTCGTCTGCTGTGCTGACTGACAGATGCCTACAAGGTAGAAGAATGCACAGTACAACAGTACCTGAACCTGACAGAAGAATTCAAGGCAGCTGCAACACAAAAGTCTTCCTTGCTTTGTTTCCTGTTTTTGTGGTGTTTTCAAGATCTTACTCTAATGCAGGATTCTGTGGTTAAAATTCACTTGCTTTTATAAGGTAATATTAAGAAGCTCTTTCACCCACACTTCACATGCTGGATAGGGAAGGGTAAGACAATATTTAAGTGACTTTTTAATGGCATGAGAGTTGGGATTTCTGGGATCCCAATTCTGTTTAGTTGTGAAGTTGTGTGGTGAAATTTATAAGGGAAGAAATATCTTTCTGCCAATATTGATTAAATTTATCATCAAACTGTGTGGGAATGCAATTGCACTGCCTATGTACATAGAAGAACCTATGATAACTCAAGATTTACTGAAGGGTGTGTTACAATCTACAAGTGTAACATTTAACATTCCTTTCTGGGGTTAGTAGGAACTTCAGCAAAAGAAGCTGAATATACATGTTTTGCATAAGAGTCCATTATAGATGCTGGCTAATTTTACACAAATTGTGGGCTGTCTGGCCATTTTTAGGGCACGAATTATAGCCAAAGTCATAGAAATGTGCTTCAAATACGCCAGATCCACCCAGATCAATGGTGAAAAATTTTTTTTCAGTATTACCTCAATGAATACTTTCAGTATACCCTTAAGAGGAACTTTTTCTCGGTATCTTTCCTCCTAATTCTGTCTTGTGATTTGATGTCACAGTCAGTGGTTTCTCCACTAAATTTTAAATGCATTATAGAGCTTCTGCTTATGAAGCCCAAGTCTGGAGCCATCAGCTTCTTATGCTTTCTTCATGAGTCTTCAGCCCTTGGCTTTCATCAGTCTTTCCTCTTCTCTTCTATTTCAGCCCCTTTTTACTCAAATCATGCAGCACACACTTATTTTCATCAGTCTGCTCTGCACTTGAAGGCTTTTCATCAGTTTTGCTTCTTGGGTTTGATCCAGTAGCCTTGTCTCTTTGTTTCTGTGGTGTCGACTGTCATGCTTTAATCTGCAGCTTTTCTCCATGAGTAAAGTGTGTGCTTTGAAAAGGTTATGACTGGAAGGGGAAAGATGCATGGAGAACCATACATCACAAGTGCTCCTCAAGTATAATTTTGACATGTGAGAAAGAAGAAAGGAAGAATTTTTCCTATTGTTATCATTTTCTTTTTCATGCTCATCTTATTCCAGATATGACATCCGAATTCGGCTGCTTTTCCATGTATAAATACTTCACTGAGACACAGCGATTGACTATGTGGCTCTAGATTTAAAATCTAGATTTACAGTCAAGGAGACAGAATCTTTTTTTGTCCAAGGATTTTCCATTGCTTTTGCCTGTAGTATCTCCAGCCTAATTCTTGCCTTTTTTGTACACATTTTATACAACCTAGGAAACTGGTTTAATTATATCTAAAGTTATTGTATGGTAAAAACAGCTAGCATGCCTAATAATTTTTGGGAAAAGCATTAAGCAATCAATGACAGTGTTCCTCCAATAGCTGCAGAGAGCTAACTGGAAAATTTCCAACAGAGTCCATGCAAAAATGCAGATCATATCAAGCAAGCATCAGCTGTGAGAGTATCCGAGGTTAGAGGGAGACTCATGCTTCATTTATCAGCCAGGATTAAAGGCAGTGGAGAATGTTCATTGCAACTGTGCAAACATAAAACATATTAAAGGGCCAAGACACAGAAAATGTCAACCACTGCTGTTCTGAGGCTATCCATCACAGGGAGCTGGGAGTCATCACTGTATCCCGCAGTGAGTCATGAGTGAAGCAAATGTTACATAAGCTTTTTTTACCCACAGAGATTTCAATTAACTTTCAAGATGGAGATGCATTGTGTCGAATGTCATGCTGATACTGAAGACCTCCACAATGTTGTCATGCCTGTAGACATTTTCAGATTATTTAATCAGCTTTGTCTGGAAGGAGTAAGGCAATGGGACTCTCCGATTTAAGCAGTTTACCTAAAGCTGTAGCTAGCAGCCTCCATGTGCTGGGCAACCTACCACAGTTAGCCTGATAGTCACTAGTAATCCAGTACCTCTTGGTGTGGAGAATGAACCCACACAGCTTTGTGGTGATGATGGCTTTATTCCCTTCTGCAATCAGTGGGGCTCAGCCACAAGAAAGGACCTTACTGGGGCTCTATGTTGCTGGCAACTTGAAATCTCACTCTATCACATTCCCCAAAAGGCCATATTGCTGCACACTGAGGGTTATGTGGGCTGGAAGGTGTTAGTCATTCCCCTGTTATGTTCCCTTAAGCTATCAAGGGAATAATTCGAGGACTTAATGGACTCAAGAAGAAAATTCTCAGCTGAAAATCATATAGTGGGCATAAGAGGCCTTTTTGTAAATGAACACTGGATGCAGTTTTGAAAGAGTAAACTGAAAAGGATGCTCACCTACCTTCATATAGGGGAGAAGCTTAAATCTTGACAAGAGCATCACTTGACAGACTGGAGAAACTTCACGGACTGAGGGACATGCTATTTTTTTATATGAAGCCCCAAAAATGGGTTACATGTCTTGATGTAATAGGAAGTTCAAGCTCTACTTGCTAAACACAATCCCCTTACATAGTTTTTGGGTAGTGTTGCTTGTACTGCAGCAAACCTTAAAGGAAGTTTCTTAAAGGCAGTCTCAGACAAAATTAGTGATGTGGCAGTACATTTTCCTTCCCAGAGCTTTGTTCTGCAAGTTCTAAATATGTGGTGAGATTGATCTCCTCCGCATACCAACTTGAAGGCACTGAAGCAAAGAAGTGATAATTTTAACCATGTCAGTCTCCATGTCAATCACCTTCACTGTCATTACTGATCCCTGAATTATGACCTTGTGCACTTCCCATATGCTTCTTATCTATTTTTATTCAGCTGTTGTCCTTCTCATTTGCTTGGTGTGTCCTTCAGTCAGCTATCTCCTTTCTCCTCCTTTTCTGCCAGAGTTTAGGGAATGGAGGGAATGGAAAGGCGAGATTCGGGTGCCAGAGCCATAAAATAGCAGCTTTCTTCGACGTGCTGAATGTGTGCAGCAGTAGCATTAAAAAGTAAAAAAGAAGAGAAGAAACAGTGGGGATCTTTTAAACTAGCAGTCAGTGGGGTTTAAGGTGGTTCTATTTGTGGGTAGAAGTCTGTGCTTGGCACAATCTGATTAGCTGTAGAGGTATGTAAAGAAAGCTCCATGGGATGCAGATACTGTAAATGAGAACTGCAGAGTTACAAGCAAGGTGTAAAATACCTCGGCACTGTTAATCACAAGGTGTGGGTTTTTTTGGTTTTGTTGTTTGTCGGGGATGTGTTATTCCAGACCTTCCAGTATTTATCAATTGATTAATTTAAGTGTAAGAGCAATCTCTTAATTTTTAACTTTGAAGATCAGAGCCTGATTTGGTCTAGTCACAATATTTCTTTATAAATTCCAGTTTTGAAACAGTTTCTGTCTCTGAACTTTTAAAATCAGTTTTTGACAGCTGATTGTGCAAACAAGTTATCTTTGTTCATCCACTTCTGAAAAAATGGACAATAGAAATGTCACACAAAATGGTTTTCTGGGTAAACAGGTAGTTTAGAACATTCAGATCTATAGCAATCTGTTGTTGAGATTTTCTCTCTCCTCTTATGCAAATTCCCCTGCCCTTTTGTAAGCATGAGAATAGACAGAAAACACACATCCCCTATGAGAAAATAAAAACTTACTTTTTTTATGTGTTCCACATCTTTTCATAATGAGGTGCTTGCAAGCAGAATGTTGAAATCAAGACTGGAAACAACAATGGTTTGCAAGCACATTCTAGCACTATGCTGCAATTGAGTGTGATTTGACAATGCCATTAAGCAGTGAAAATTCTTCTTAGGATTTGCAAGGCAGTAGAAATAAATACTATAAGCTTTCTTATTAGTTGAGAAATAGCAGTGGACAAACTGCTGCTGCTTTTTCTATTTTAGGATCTTCTGAATTACAGTCTCATAATACACTTTAGAGCGGGATTTTTAAATGTTTTTCCTCAGGTTTCTCTCCTTGTTTTAATTCCAGTCAAATTTTGTACAAAGTTCAAAATATTCTATCCTCCAGTACAGCAAGGTATACAGGAAGTCTTGTAGATCTGAATTCACTGCTTTAGCTTCCTGATGAAAATGCCTACTGCAGGGAGGGTGGAAAGAAAATAATCTTTGGCTTCCTAAGAAATGCATTAAGTGAGAACTGCTGAAGTCTCTGCAATTGGAACCAGGTCTGACTTCAAGACTTTAACGTGGTCCCTTCCATTCTGACTGGAACACCACAAAGCACCCAAAGAAAACAATATATCAGAGGGCAAGTCAGCAAATCTAGAGAAGAATTCAGAGCATCGAGTTGGCCTTTCTCTGCAATATTTCAGTGTTTTCCCACTATTACAACAGGGTGGGACTAACCCCTACAGATGGGGTCTGTCTGCAAAGATGACCATACAGATGCCAACACCTTTGAGACTTACAGTGGGCTTTCTATCACAATTTTTTCTTCTTCCAGATTCTTCTGTTGTTTATGATGTTTCCCCCTCCCTCACCAAAGTTTTCATGAGTCAGGTCAGAATTTTTTTTCCCTGGAAATCAGGTTAAAATGCACATATACAATCTCTGGTGGATTGTAGCCCAGGAAAAGGTGTAAACTGCTTAGTGTGTCCAGCATAAAAGGTCTAAAGGATGATGTTGTAAAATGTGATTACACTGTGCTGTGACAGCAGTCAGCAGTTCTGGGGGTAAGAATCAGTGGGGTTGCCCCAAGGGCCATCCAGTTGACCTGTCCTCCCACGGCCCCACATTGCTCCAAGTGCCGTTCAATGGGATGAATGCCATATGGATGTCAGTTTATGCCAGACTCTGCATGGATACTGCAGGGAAAGGAAGGAGAATCAGTGGATAACTCTTATCAGTACAAAGAGAGACAACATGCCTCAGAAAGCTAAAGAGATAAATTCACAAGCTGGAAGAGAAGCGGGGTAAAGCAGAACTGCCCTGGCAACCGTCCACTTTAAAAGCAGATATAAGGAGCTCCCTTATTTTCTCTTTGAAATAAGTGAAAAGCATATAGAAAATTGGACATTGGACAGGTGCGCTGCTGATTTTATCTTCTGTCTTTGGCAAAATTCTGTGCTTTAACTCAGAATGACATAAGATAAATCTGCCTGTTGACTGTGATTTCTATTCAGTGTAAGAAAAAAGGCCTACTAGGAGAAACAGTTTTCAGTGGATTAAAGCAAAAGCAAAAACAAAAACAAAAACAAAAACAAAAACAAAAACAACCCAAAAAGTCTTCCATCATCTGCTTTCATGATGTTAACCATGATTTTTCTCAGCAATTTGAAAAATTAAAATATAGATCTTTTGCAAGTCATCTATATATTCAACTAAAACTGATGGGATGGGAAATTAAAATAAAATGCCGGAGTTACTGACTCTCAGGTTCAGTTTTAAATTGGCGTATTTGGGCTACTCTTCTTTTGCTTTATTTCCTACTCTTTCTGTGTTTGTCTTTTATTTTACTTATATGACAAATATAACACGCATCACTGCATCGAGGCAATAGCCTCGCATCACTCCTGTGAGAAGAAGAGTGACATTAAACTGATGGGGATAGACACAGGGACCAAAAAACCAGAAGAAATTTAATGAGCATACTGCAAGTATGATCCATGAGTTAGAGCCCCTGCTCTGCATGGCCTCCAGCAAACACAAGCACAGCAAGTTCGAAAGTCACCGCAGCAGGAGCACAGAACAGTCTGTGTCACCCACCAGACACCAAATGCCTGAGTCCTTCTCACTCCTTTAACACAAGATCTTTCCTGATCAGTAATTGACTGAAATAAAACACGGAGACATATAACCCTGATGCACTGTTTGCATCCTAGAGGATTGTGTGTGTGTGTTTCAAATAACAGCAGTTGCTAATACATTTCTTCTCAAAAAATATTCCCTTTCAAGGACCAAAGAAGCTGATCTCTGCTGCAATGATCCCCAGATATCTGTATGTGCAACCCATCTGATTGTGTAAGTGTATTGGAATGGTGGCCTGCTTTTCATGTCACTGAGATGCTACTTTTTAATTTCAATTCAAATTTAAAGAAATTATTCTAGTGATCAATGATTATGGTTAAGAGAGCTATGACTTGTTTCTGAGAGGGAAGTAAAGACTTAGAATTCTCCTGAGCCCTTCTCCTGCTGAGAAGGTTCATTTTGGAAAATACTTTTCACCTGCAAGCTCTGTAACAGTAGTAGAAAAGAAGATCATCAGGACAGAAACAAAGCCCCTTGGGGAGAGTATTTACAATGTATCTTCTACCAGTCTCATTCATCTTTGTGCTACTTTTGTTTATTTCTGTTGTAACCACAGCTGTCAGTAGTTAGACTAATAGAAAACTGCGTTTTGAAGTATGCAATAAGGAGGGACTGATTATCCCCAAGGGCAAGGAAATTATACCACACACTTTATTTTGAAGACAAAACGGGGAGCTGGGCCTGTATTTGACAGTATCTGCAGCGTAGAACCACAATGTTTATGTGACTCCTGCTATAGCAGCTACCTACACTTGCTAGCTGTGTAATCAAGAACAAATGAAAAAATCAGCCAAGGATGTGAAAATTAGAGCTATTGCAATACAGACATTTTGGGTTGTTTCAGAAGTCCGTCGCATCCTTGTGTGATATGTGACAGTCAGACACAGCCAGGAGACTCGTATGCCTCCCACTGTGATCGGAAGGACTCTGTTTTACAGACAACAAAGAGTTTTAAAAGATATAAATCCTTTTTAGAATATTTTATTGAAGTGTCATTTTAAAGGATTAGATTGGATTGTTTAAAGAAAACAAAATAGAAAAACCCATCTAAATCATAATATTTTTCTGAACAAAACGTGGTTGGTTGAGAGTTCTGTCTTTTCAAGACCCTTGTTTAGTAGCTGCAAGGAAACTCTATGGGCAAAGACTCAGAAAAAAATACTGTATATTCAATGTCTGGTCTGTCTAGGTTTCCACTGCACACCCAGCTTCATAATATCTCAGGACTTGCATGATATTAAAAAAAAAATAAAAACCCCCCAACTTTTTCTTTGTTTGTACAATCCTGAGACATTTTCATAGGGCAATTGGTTAGAAATTCTTTCTTATTTTGCCTTTTTTTGTGTGCCAAATGTTCTAAGGAAGAAAGCTTTTTCTCCTGCAGTTGAACAGAAACCTGCACAAAGCACAGCCTGTTCACGATAGAAAGAGCCAAAATTCAACTCAGGTGAACTCCTCCCATCTGCACACTGGGTGACTTGTTTTGCTCTGCAATAGAGGAAAGCTATCATGTAGGGCAGAGAGAGCTGCCTGGCTTCGTGTCTTTAAAGCCAGCTGTGAGGTCAGTCAGTTGCCCTTCTTGTACTGCTGTAACAGAGCTGGTTTTAACATATAGGAAATGTTAAATATTAAATGTATTTGTTCTCCATCAGTAGAGGTAATAAAACCCGCAGACACAGAAGCTTTCCTGCAGTCGTTTTTCACAAGGGTGGCCCAAGTGGGGCTCAGGGCAGTCTGGCTGTGGAAGAGGCATCAGGGACTGTCTGAGCAGGGGATGCTTTGGTAGGGATGCCGATGGCCTGACTCCACAGCGGAGACAGAGAGCAGAATGGTGGCCTTCCTCACAGCTACTGCCAAGTCTGCTGCTGAGAATTGTATAAGTGTACCTAGAGAGTCCTTCAACCAAAGCACATACCGCTTCCCCCCAAAAAAATATCCACAGTAAAACTTTTTAATATCTAAACATATCTTTGTCATGACAGGAACTCTTTCTGGTGGGTTTGAGTACCCAAAATGACACTGTGTGCAGCCCTAGATGAGGCAGAAAGCTACCTTGCCCTGTTTCTTCCATGTTTACCATACCAAACCTTGAAAGGCTTGGAAAGCCCGAAGCAGAAAAAAGCTTGAGAACTTGCAGGTCTATCCTTTGGAAGGTTTTGACTAATGGCTTACAAAGAGCAGACAGCCTACTACACTCAAGGAACTGTTTCTTTTATCAATAAGAATGAAGCATTCACAGGGGGGAAAAAAATTTTAGGTGCGTAGACTCAGTAAAGTTGTATTATCTTTCGTCAAAGATTTGTGCAGCCTGGCTTCTCCTGACACCCCCAAGAGGCCTCTCTTGAGCTATTTTTTTTCCTTGTAGATCTAATAGCTAAAGCAATACATTTAGACAGTAAACATCCCAATTACAACATTAACAAATACTGCTAAGAAATTCTTATGGAGTGCTTCTCTTTTCGTTATCTGTGTTACAACAATAAAGTCTGACATCCTGCAGCTTTGAAGAGCTTTATGTTAGGTGTCCAACAAAACATATAAACCTCAAATCTAACCATGGAAAAGTCTCTAGTAGCTGATGTTTAAGTCTGACCTTTTTATATACATTAAAATCTGGTTTAGATCATTGTTAGAAGTTTTTATGCTTTCTTCTGACCTCATATAGTTAGATTCAAGATATTTACAGTTTTACAGCAAGAAACATAAACAAATAAAATTGAATCTCCCTTCCTCTTTTTCTTAAAATACTGCCAATTAATTTTCCCACTGCTTAAGTGAAAGATAGTGAGTACATATCTCTGTGTTGTAAAGAAGATGCATGACTTGTTTGGAAGGGCCACCGTCTTATTTTTCGCTCATTCAAACACTGTCTAATTTTATTCCGGGTTTTCATATAAGTGTCAGGCTCATTTACGCTATCATAACACTATAAAATTCTCCTGTGCCTGCACATTCTATATAAATATGCAAGTACACACACAAACACACACGCATATATTGATAGATGTGTTTATGCCTTTCTTTATATACTTTTAGACAGATGCATGTAAAAGCTCTGCAGAGTACAATATGACCATCTTGTCCAACTTTAGCTGGTCAAAAAAATTTACAGGGCTTGCAGGAAAAGGGCAGTCAAGTGTTGTGCAGCAAAATCTCCTTTCTGATTTTCCTCTGGTTCCCAAGCTTCATTTGTTTGTCATGTTCAAGCTTTGTTCTAGTTTTTGTAGCCTATGGTCAAGTGTGAGATGGGTGAGAAGTCAGGAGACTGCAGGACTTAGCACATTTACTACCCATAATGTAAAAGCAGAAAATCATACAAACTGAGAGATGTTGCGGTTACGCAAGATGCTTTGGGATTATGGAAGGTAGACCAAATCTAAACCAGTGAACTACAGCAACTCACACCAGTGGTTTTACTCCATTGCTGCGCAGACGGATTTAGTTCTAATGGTTTGGAAACTTTGCTGATTAAAAATTGTTTGGTAGGACAATGAGAAAAGGTGGTGAATGATGGCAGCAGAGTGCATGTAATGCACCTTCTGATAACTGGGGCCAGCAAGAAAGCTTTTGTTTGTCAAAGAGCTTATTCAGCACAGTTAAGCAATGGGTAAACACTACACCTACTGTATTTGTGAGGAGTGTGTTTCAATGGGACCCCCGGTGTGTCAGCAGGCTTATTCACAGAACTTAATGAGTGTGAATTGGTATTTGCTAGTGTAAAAATACTTCCCCATATGCAGGGAAAAAGAACTGATCTTTTAATTGATCTTTGAACTACGTTACAATTGACAGTCCTGAGATGCCAGTGTGCCAAGTTAATTAAGTTGTCAAAGATATTTTAAGAAGCTGAGCCTGGTTTTGTTGGAAGGTCTTTGTCATTTACAAATTTGAGAGAGGTGCTGCAAAGCCGTGGGTGATGCTGGTGTAAACAGAATGAAAGAGAAGCAGTGTTATCTCTGTCTTTGTTGTGGGTGAGGATCATCTCATTCTGGCTTTCACAGGACTTCTACATGATGTCAGGACTAAAAGCAGGCTTGAAGTCTACAAAACTTAATAAAATTGCTGGTAATGGTAAGTGAAGAAAGTGGACAGAGGAATTTTGTGCCACCTTTTAAATTTGACATGTGTATATCAGAGAAAAGGAGAAAAGGAACTAATGGAATTAAAACAAAATCAATCAAAAATATTAAAATTGCACTTATACTGATACCTAGATTTTTGGAAGTAAGGCCCTAAATATGCATTCCTTGAACATTTCCAACCTTTGCTTCCATCTTCTGTGCTTGTGTGTTTAAAAGAATTAAATTCGATTGACTTTATTCAATTACTACAAATATGTGCAGAACACCTTCCAAAGCAGCCCGAATACTTCCAGACTGTATCATTTCATTTCTAAGTGTGTGTGAGTGAGTGTGACTGCAGGGGTGTGCCCCATGAGAACAACATCTTTCATGAGTAAGAATAGTTGTCAGTTTGTGGTTGGATACAGTTATCTTCGAGGGAAACTCTCGTCTCTCTGATGGGAACAGTAACTCCTCTCTTTTGTTTTATTGTCATGTCATAAAAATACAACTTTTGGCTGGATCATTGTGAAAAGTATTTTTTCTTGGAAAAACAGAATAACAACAATAATGTGTCTGTCCTGCAAATCCTTCATGTGCAGAAGTCCTTCCAGCTCACAGGAGCTTAGTGAAGAGTAGGTTTACAAGGTTTCTGGTGAGATAGAACTCATAAATCAGTAAGAATGGAAGTCATGGAATTTCTTTAGAGAAGTTTGTGCAGAGAAAGTAAAATGTCAGAAAAATGTAAGGACTATTACAGAAACCATGGTTTTGCAAGTCAGAGGCTGAAGTACAGTAAAATGACAGGCTTAAAATGAAAAATGAATGTTCTGAGTAGTTGTTTTCCAGGAGTGTCAATAATGAATGATTTAATTTACCAGATTTCTCATCAAATGACCCACCTTCAGAATGGAAGTATTTTTGGGAGGGGGATGACAGTTTCAGTGACAAAAAAGGTGCTGTAAAGATGTTAATTTTGTAAATGCTTGCTTTCACAAAAAAGGAGCTGAGGTAACTTCTGTAGGAAAAAGCAAAAAGTTACAGGGAATTTGTTTTGTTTTCCTACTTAGCAAAGAGCCACCTCGACGGTAATGTGAGAGAGAAGGTCATGGTGTTCTTTTTCACATACATTAACAGATCAATGCTGTTACATGTCTCAGTGAATACAACTCATGAAGGATGTTTGAAACTCAATCTTTGGACAGCTTCACTTAGAAATTAATTTAACACCTTCAGATAATACAAGTCCCTTGAGCTCCGGGGATCAATAAATTCATGTGGGTGGAGGCTGCTGGTGATGCACAGCAGGAGCTGTTTCCCAGCTGTATCACTGATTAGCAGGAATCTCACCTTGCCAAGCCTTTAAAGCCTTGCAGAAAATGCACCAATTAAGTGTTCAAATCCTTCAGCCTTAAGCCATATGTCAAGGGAAAATAATTCACTGGAGCAGGGCTTTGGGTCAAGCTTCTTAGCCCAGCAGTTGATGTGATAATGCTTTAGTATTGTGCTGCTTGCCCACCCAGGAGGAAGGAGAAGGAGACCTGGCTATTGTTTCTCTCTACAGCAGTGCTCTGAAGAATATGAATGTAAGTGTGACTCATTAATAACCTCAATTTTAAGGAAAGGTGATGGAGGAGGAGTGTTTAAAGTATTCTTGGCTCAGCGAGTATTCATTGAAAAAGCACTGCTTTGCTCTGCCTCACGGCTCTGCCTGCAGTTCAGGGCTCTTGCTGCCACAACCCTCTGTTTGCACCAAGTAAGCATCAGCTCTGTGGGTAGATTTTGGGGAATGGGAAGGGAAATCACATTTACTGATGGCAAGAACTGGTGATTTTTTTTTAGAGTTGGGAGAGAGCATACAAGTGTTCAGTCAGGATAGCTGCATGTTTAGCTGCAGATTAAATTAAGACTGTCACTAAAAATCCATGGAAAGCTCCCCAAATGCTGGGATTGCAGGGCAAGTTTGACTACCTCTGCCTCAAGGGCACTGGCTGTAGAATGAGGTTGCTAACCTTCGAGGAGGCGAAGGAAAAACCCAGTAATGATGGCTGAAAACTCACACTCCAAGATGCAAGAAGGGGCCCTACTCTTCTGATCTGTAAAATTTGTTGATTTTCGCAGTGCAGGAAGGGCAAGCACCTGTCCACACAGTGTTGCCATCCGAAGCCCCTCCTGCATATCTCAGCATCCAGACGGTCTTACACCTGCCCTACAGTGAGATGCCAGAGCCTCAGCTCCGAGGAGCAAGAGAAAACCCAAAGGCTTCATCAAAAAGAAGCTACAGAAAGCTAAAAATATTTCAGGCATCCTCCAACAGGAAGACAGTTGCTTCTGCATGGAGATAAATATTGGCTGTCCAAATACCACAAGCCACTTCTTGCCCATATACCCACTCAGCATCCCCGAAGTGATGTGGGTCAGGGTGGGAAGCAGCACAGGCACCTGAAGGTGGGACATACCAAGATTTAGGCCTACAACCTAGTTGATAAAGCAACCTCTCCCAGAGCTTATATTAGTCCCAGGAACAAATTTCCTCTGAGGTACATAGCAGCTCTATCTCTAAGCAGTGCCAAGTGTGAAACATTTATGCGTGAAAGGGAGAAAAGGAAGGAGAGTAATGTAAATTTTGTACGGACATAGAATAGAGAGATTAGATATTGTGAACAAACAGTGGATATGAGTTTGATTTAAACTGAGTTTCTCCACCTGCCTATAGTTTTCTCATATATAGATATGACCAAAATACTGGGCATGGGTTTGCTTTTACAAGGTTTCTGCATAAATGTTTATGTGCTGTGAATTAAATCATGCACTTAAAGAGGGAAGAGGATGAAATGGAAAACTTGCTAACCCTAATGATGAATGGATTGCTCATTACTCATACTAACGAACAGCCAATCCAGGCAGGAAATTTCCATCCAGTAAATGTATCTCTCTGAAAATTTGCCAGGTAGAGGAAAAGAAAAATATTACTTTTGCCATTTTGGATTACTTCTTGAAGGCTTCTGGACTCTTGCTTCAGAAGGAATAAAGAAGAACCTACAATACTAAGAAATACTGAACAGCTGGCATAATCTACATTCAATAAACCAAGCTTTTCTGTTTGTCTTTCTCTATAACCTGTTCTACCTCCTGGTCTATCTGCTAGAAGTCTTTTATAATGTGTATGTCTATCTTACTTCATTGGAACTGACATGATCAATTAGCCACTAAGCCAGGTAAAGGCTTTGTCAGCCTCTCACCTGAAAATATGAGTAGTGTAAAATAGCCAGTTTTGCAGTCCTCTTTCTTAAATATTTTATTTATTTCAGTACTTGGGAAGATGAGCAAGAGCTGTATCTTCAGTCGGCCCCTTTGTTAACATAACTTCAGCTCTGCTAGACAGCTGCTTTAAAATAATAATTCAGATCTTGGAAGTTAAGCCAGTACTTTGTCTGTTGAAGTGAATCTTTTTAAATATATAATTTAGATTTTTTTTTTTTTTGCAAAGCCATGTGAATTGAACCATGACTATAAGTATTCTTTGGCTGTATTTTTTTTGAAGAAGCCCATAACCCATAGCAATTTTCACCTCTGCGTGCATATGTATTTACATGGTATCTTCACATCAAGAATTCACAGGCACAAATAAATGCTCTCTGCTCATTCTTCTATGAGCCATCTTTTTGTTATACATGTACAAGGGGAGTCTGTTCTATAAGTAGCTTTTAGGTGAGAAGGACTAGGTGGGACCAAGCCAGGTTTCACACATCATTAAACTCTTTTAATAAATTGATAAAACTCCACCCTACGAGAAGTTGAATTCTTTGCCCAGACTTCATCTACTGGAAGATTATGGAATAACTAGAGCTCCCATATGTCTGTTTTTCCACAGACATTTCCTGTTTTTCTCCCTGAATTTTTTTTCTGGGACAAATTTGCAGATTCCTTTTGATGCTTTTTCAGGATTTCTGGCTGTCTGGCAGTCTGAACAGAGTACTGCTCACTTCTACCCATTTTCAGGTATTACTGCAAAGCCCACATTAGTCAGCTGCACAGAACTGGTACCATAAGTATTTTAAAAATGCTAAAAATAGCCATCATCCTGAAACTCCTTTCATCTGAAGAGCTCAAGTGCTCAAGTAACACAGGACCTTGAACCTCGGTGCCTCAGGAGGGTTTTCAGGGAGGGGGACACAAGGCAATCACAGCCTGTGCTGCTCAGCCTGCCCTGGGGTTACCCCACACCCTTTGAGCACTTACAGCACATGGGGATCCACTGCACATGGAGTGGCTCTCAGGAGGGGGACCCTGCCCCAAATTGCTGTTCCTACAGGGGAAGACCATCATCCATCCCCAGGCCAAGGGATTACAGGAGAAGAACAGCCAGAGTGAACAGTACATAGGGAACTATAGGAAAGCTTTGATAAAAATGAAGGAGTTGGCTTGAAAAGAAGTCTTAAAGAAGCACAAAGTTTTGCAACTGGTAGGAGAGACCTGGGGGAAATGGCAGCAGCCTCCAAATTATGTCTGATGAGCCAGTTTATCAGCAAGATGGTGTGTTTGGTTTGATCTGTCACTCCATAGCAAATTTTTTAGACAGATACAGAGCAAAGTATAAGCATGACCTTTGTTCCCCAATTGATAGGGCACAATATATGCAGGCATTTATATGTATGTTTGTATCTATAAATCCACACAAGGTTGGGGAAGACTCTTTCACTGATGTATACAGGGCAAAACACCTGGGCAGTAGCAACAACAAGATTAGAGTTAAGCAGAAGTTAAATCATGCTGAAAAAATAAATTATTGCATGGTAAGTGTTAGTTCCAGAAACATTGCTGTTGAAACTGTGCACACTGCTGTTATCTAGCAGTGAAATTTGGACCCAAATCAGGGCACAGGATCACTTTTCTGTCAAATTTGGCAGAGTACATGACACCGAGTTTACTCTGGCTGTATGCTTTTCTGATAGTTTTGTGCCTGGCAGTGTGGTGAAACTTGGTACCTGATTAAGTTTGAAGCCTGTTGTTGCAAAGATAATCTGTCAGAAGTTGCATTGGTCAACTGAGTTTACACTAGACCAGTGATTTTTGTCATCTCTCTTTGGTGTTAGAAGTTAGAAATATAAAGCTGAACTTGTACTGTTGAGCCATTGCCTGAAGCTGGCGAGTTCTGGCCTTCATCATTTACCCTGCATGTGAGTCTGCAGGTCTAGTGAAAGAACTACTGAATTTTTTCATTATCTAGCCTTTCTGCCTTAGTTTTTGGGGGGTCAAAACTTGGTCTGAGCAGCTTTTTGAAATGGCATATTAAAGAGTTTGAAACTTGAAGCAATCAGTTCTTCTGATGCTAAGGGTTCCCCAGGAGGAAGATTTCCTTTATTTTCTAA
The DNA here is from genome assembly GCA_013397845.1 of Melanocharis versteri. Classification (NCBI taxonomy): domain Eukaryota; kingdom Metazoa; phylum Chordata; class Aves; order Passeriformes; family Melanocharitidae; genus Melanocharis; species Melanocharis versteri. Next base: position 2,555,614 of record VZTG01002166.1, on the reverse strand, counting down.
AGGTGCTCAGAGTCTGTATTCAGCTGATGTTCTCGGAGAGGTTTTTACAATGCTGGATTGCCTTCAAAAAATTTTTTGAACCTGGGTCTCAAAGGCTTTGTTGTGTGCCTCAGTGGTTTGCAACTGCAGCAGGGCTTCATTCTCCAAAGGCTGTAAGCTGGCATCAGGAATTACCTGGAGCTGAAAAAAGGACCTGAGCACTGGCCTGAAGTGATTACAGTGATCTAAGGCAGGCACGGGGCAGACAGCCTCCTTCTGCCACATCTGGAGCCAGCACATTGTCTTACTTTTGGCTTGGGAAGCAGGAGGCTGTTAATAACACAGCCATCAGGTAACAAATGCCGAGGATATTGTGGCCTCAGCAGGAGGAAGGGATGAAACTCCCCATAAAGCTAAAGATGTGAGAAGGTATTTTTGGGAAGGTGCCCAGCCATCCAGACCCAGTAAGGAGTCAGATAAGACTCCAAGCCTTCATACAACCTTAACAAAAAAAAGCTTGCAGACCTTTAATGGGAGACAGCCAGTTTCACTTCCATCAGCATCATTTCAGCCTTGCATAGGTTCAGGCTGAGCTCTATATTTGATTAAAACTGGCAGGCAGGAGGAGTTTCACATTTCATTTTTGCAGCCAAAATTTCTGCTGTACAGAAATTTTTTTTCTGTAGAAAATCATACGTAGTACTAATAGAAACAGTTTAGCAATTTTTTAATAAGTGATCATTTTCATTCTGGGACATTAATTCTCTGGGGCTTCCTATGCCACTGAACACCACTTTGCTATGTGGAGCTTCAATCTAATTTTCCTCCTCACAAATTTTTTGTGCAGTCATCATGACTGCATAGCCCAGCTGTAAAGGAGGTAGTCAGAGTTGTGCTAAGTTTGTTTAATTTCTGCATGAAATAATTCTGGTTCAACCTGATGACTACCTCATTTTTCTCACATTCTTGAGGAATGTCCCATCCCATTAAAAAGTGCTGCATGGGAATTATGTATACTGACCTGAGAGCATCAATCAGGTCTGGTTTAGAAGGCATTAATCCTGGAGTCCTACATGTTCAGAACTCTATTCCTGCTTTCTCTCTGCTGCCAACTCCTGGCACTTCTAAGTGTACTGTTTATAATCCTAACTTCAAAAAGCAATCTCTGTATTAAATATGTATTAGGGTATATAAAATGTACGTATGTGCCTATAGACATTTGTTTTAAATGCAATTTTATGCTTCCTAACAAATTCCAATTGTGGCGTTATTTTCAGTTGCTAAGGTATCAGATTTAGTACATTCTCTATTATAAAATTTACATTCTTATATCCTTTTTGGGTGACAAAACCAGGACTAGTCTATTGCCATCTCTGCTATATTTCTCATGTCCTTCAGCTCAGGTTGCCTTCGAGTCACTCAGCAGCTCCTGCTCAAGTTTTTCATCTCTTCTTCATTACTTAGAGAAAAACAAACCCACTGTACTTGATCAGTTAAAAGCCATTTTCAGGTGTGAGAATATAGAACATTAAAGAATTTGAAAATAGGGTTGACCTGACTAACTGCTGCAGTAGTTGCCCTGTCCAGGAAAACATCTGCAGTCCAGTCTCGGGGAGCCTGGAGGTTTCTGCTGCCATTCAGGAAGGAGCTGATCTGCTTCTGAGCCTGGGATCACAATCCTTCTGACTGGGAAGTGGCCTGAAGCAAAAGGGACATGTTCAGTGCTGTGAAGTAAACTGTAGTTCGGAAAACAAAATCAGGTCTCTGAAGTGGTCCATATTTCAGCTCCACTCTTCACAGTTACTCTTGTAATTACAGAAATTTACCAGAGCAACTTCTGTGTAAATACACTCCAAAATTAATGGCTTTCACTAAAACAGAAGGTAGCAATTCTAAGTAGCTGCTTTTTATAAAATTAAAAAAGAGGACTGAACTAGAAGAATGTGCTTCTAAAAAATTATATATTTTTGAGCGGGCACATTTCTGTCTAGAACTCAGAATTTCTACATGTGAAGGGAAAAAATAACTTTTTGTATTCCCTTTCACTGCAGACTCTGGGTTTTGTTTGTATCTCCTTCTTACTGAAAAGGTAATTGTTCTGATAGATAATGAGACTATATGCCAGTAACAGCAGCAATTTTTTGTAAAATCTAAAATCCTGATAACCAGTACAGTAATCTTATATTGCACACATTTTCCAAGTATGGAAACTTTTCTTCAAATACTGGGTGGCTTGTGGCTTTGAATCCATAAATGAAGCTGTTTATGCAGACCTATGAGTAGGTTTTGGTAGCAGTAGATGATACTACATGAAGGAACAATTCTGTTCTTAAAATGTGACTAAAAATCTCTTTATCAGAGTCTGTATTTACTGCTTCCCACTGAATACTTACTGCATTTACCCACTTTTCAGCTGAAAACTTTCAGTTTTCCAAGCTAAAAATTCCCCAATCCCTCCAGAGCTCTTTTTATTTCATGCATCATCACTGACAATAAAAATAACATGAGCCAAATTATACTGCTAGCTCTATCTCTGTAACATCAGCTGTGGTTAGAATATGCCTTCAGCAACATCTGAAAAACCACATTGGTTTGCAGCGGGCTTGTTGGGCACATGAGATGGTAAGGCTTGGCTTGACTGCCAGGTCTTTGTGGATTTGAAACTGAGAAACACCTCTGTTTGCCAGCTGAGCAAATTGCATGGTGTAACAGATGAGACTTAATGAAACTGCTTCCCTGAATTCTGCAGCCACTCAGGAAATTCTGGCAGTTAAACCTCACTCCAAGTTTGGCTGTCATTGCAGATGATATTAGAAGCATGACATGCATTTTGGTCAGAGCTTTCTTAGTGTTGAAAGCAAATAGTTTGGAGACCTTTTGTAATGTTTTAATAAAGGAATATGACAAAACCTCCCTAGAGAATACTTTCAACATATTTATTCTCATGTTCTCTCCCTTACTCCTCTTATAAGTTTTCTTTAAATGTAACTGCATGTTGCTTTTTAGGTTCATTTTGTGTGCCAGTCAATGAAGTAATAGTTCATTTAATTAATGAGAATTAACTCAAATATCAGGTCAGGTGATATCAGTCCAGTCAGCCAGAGTTGCACATAATGATCTCAGGGGCAGCAAGGGGTTTTTTTTGTTGTTAGTTTCTGCTTCTTTAAAAGATTTGGCAGCATGTTGAACCAAAGGTTTTCGCTTTCAGTCCAATGTAGTCTTTGGATGTTATTCCAGGATTTCCTGTGTGCACTGCACGGCAAGAGATCAAGTCTGTAGATTGCATTCAATTAAACAGGTCATCTAAATGAGATCATGAAAAGAAGTGTGTGGCATGTATTTGTGCAGCAATCACTGCAGCATAGTCAATACCCAGTCAAGCACCACAGATTTTCCTGTACATTTAGGGATGAGCTGACAAGAAATCGAGTTCGTAATGTATTTCAGTATCCCAAAAATCTGTAGAGGGAGTATTAACCAAGAAAAAAAAATATGTCTATGGATGGAAGGTTTTTGTTTGCCTTCAAAGGTGCAGTCCTTATCATTTACCCTGACATCTTGTATGCAAACACTGGCAGGGTCAAGCTTAAACAATGGGAAAACTGGTTGTAAAGGCTGACCATTGCCATGTCTTCCCTTAATGTGAAAAGTGAACTGCTACAAACGGGTGACTTGTAAGTTGCTTGTTAGGGCAATAACTCTTGCTGACAAATGAGCTCTGAGTTCGATGGGGAGGAAAGAAGGGGAAGTTCCCTGATCTCTTTTGTCTCAGCACAATGTGCTGGATTTAATAGAGGCTGGAAAGACTGAGCAAAACACTGCTGGTGCTTTGAAAAAAGTAATAGTTTATTTCTAGCAGGGTTGAGCCAAAACAAGATATAGTACTTCTNTTTTTTTTTTTTTTGCCTCCAGAGAAACATTAAAAATGTGGACCTCAGAGCTGATAGGCACCACTACACAGAGTTTATCATTTTCCACCTGCATGGATGCTTTCTCTTTTGCTGTCCCCTTGGAATCCTACCTTTTGTCTGCCAAGTAGAACTAAGTTAAAATACTTTTCTGCTGATTTGGCAGGATTAAGAAATAAATTTAAGCACCCTGACTGCCTAGAAGTCTTGTTTTACCAGCTGCTTGCAAAAATCTACTAATGATTACATTTTAAGTCCTTTTAGCACTTAGAGTTCAGCAGGTTAAGCCTACTGGACCTAGTGGCATGGGAGTCATGTGTCTCCTGTATCTGAGAGATCAATGTTTTATAGTAGGTTGGCTTAGCAATAAACAGTGAAAAAAGACCATCACTTTACACCTAGTTCTATTAAACATACAGCACTACCTTGCCGAGGTACCTAAATGCTAAGTAGTCTCTCTGGCAGCCATGGTCACTTCTCGCCAAGCCAGAGCTGTCATGTGAGCTCATGTAAATCTGTTCCATTTGTGGAAAATGAAAAACTCAAGAACCAAAGGAACATAAAATGTACTTAGGAAGTCATTTCACCATCCATGAGGGGTTACTTCATTAAATTTAAACAGATCTGTTTTCTGATTTCACTTAAAATCAACTTAAGGGTATGAGAATTTAAAAAGGTAGTTAAAGGAAAATAAAGCAAATATGCCGAACAGATATTCTTAAAAATATATTTCTCTCTTATTTTGCCACAGACTCTATTTTTGCCAGGAATGGACTGTGGCATTTGATATAGTAAAAGCAGATGGCGTTTTGTTCAAGGGGAATAAAAATTTGAAACAAGACAGTTAAATTTATTGGAATTTGAAAAATTTGGCACAAAAAATTATTCTTTTAATCTAACCAAGTTTACATGAGCTTACTCAGTTGTAACAGTCTTAGCATCTTTCTCCAAACTCACAGTCTGTCTTGGATCTCTCCATGCTCAAATTCTTATACTCTAATGTTTGATTAGGACTGAACAAATTAGATGTAATTTGTGCTGGAAAATCTGGTTTATTTCAAAGCAATTTTGTCAAAGTCAATAAACAACTGCAGTATCTCTTCCTTATGAAGTTAACCTGGCTTTGAAAAGGATATGCATTATTTCTTTGGGTCTCTTGAATATCTTATTTTCAGAACGGAGATCAGTTTGGGTGTATTCAAGAAACCTGAGTGACATTTGCCAAAAACATTTCCTGATGGCTTAGCCTTTCAGAATATGCTAAGCATCCCTTTAGGGTTTAAGATACCCCATGGCTTACTGGGGCCCACACTGATGATTATCAGGTGAATGGACCCTGTCAGGAGAGATTTTGACCCATGAAAACAAGGACTTCCTAGAGAATAGATAACAAAAACCAAAGGTTCATCCAGTCATCTCTGTTTCTGTAGCTTACAGTAAACAAAGGAGCAATGTGGGCTGGCTGCTTAGTACCTCTCTTCTCTCATTTTTCCATTTGAATTACTTATAGAGGGCTGGGTTGGTAATCTGGTTGGCTTTATGTAATGAGGCTGCTTTTCTCTAGGTCAGAGGCGAGATGTTTTAATTTGCTGCCAGGATTAAATGATGGCCATTCTTGCTGGTAACTTTCTGCCAGTGCAGTGAGTGACTGTTTTGAGTGATTTACTGACCTGGGACCCGGTGAAGCAAAGGATTACAGGATGAAAATATACAGTGCATAAAACAGGTCACATGTCACCAATAAAAATACCAATAATCCAGGGTTTTTTCTTCACATTTTATATGGAACTACATCATTGATTTAAGACCATTCCCTACAAATTACTGCACTAGCTGATTACCACTGTGGTTTTCTGTAACAACCTTCTATTGCTGCAGCCCCAAACTTCAGTAGTCCAGCACACTTCAATAATGATGGTTGCCTGGTAATACTTTCTCAAAACCCCTTTATTAATAACAGCAAACTTGGGTTTCTTGCAGATGACTTGTAAGTAACCCAATAGGGATGATGTATTAAAAGAAACCCAAATCTTTCACTGCAGACCTTAGCTCAAAAGTTTGCATCTGCAAAAAGAGTTTTCTGAATCTGAACTTGGCCCACTATAAGAAGTAAAGATTATTAAACTACTCAGACCTGAATGTTGTCAGTGTGTGGTTATATGCAAACATGGAGATTTAGTTTTGGCCCAATACCGAATTCTCAAGCTTGCTGGAATTGCCTTATCCAGTGTCAGTAAGTTTCTCTACTAGAAAATGAAGTAGTGCCCTCCGTAATCCAGTGGAAAATAAACCAATCCCTGTATTCAGTATGTTATATGGTCTTTCTCCAAATGTGAAGGAAAGTCATAGTTTCATATCCTACTACATTCAATACTTGAACATCTTTAAAAAACTTAAATCTATTTTGCATTTTCAGATCATTTCCAAGTGTGTTAATCCTGTGAGTTTTTCTCCTGTAAATAGGTGAAATGAACTCCTTTGTGTTATGCATAAGAGTACTGTTGGGATTTCTATAAGATTCTTTTAAAATATGATTTAAAAAAAATGAAATACAGTGGTGTTGAGGAAAATATTTCCTGTAGCAGCAGGATATGCTTTTTTTAAAAAAAACTGCAAGTCCCAAGCTGGGCTGGAGTCTGTGAAAATCAAAGGCATTTTTTAAAAGATAGAAGACCATGTAGATTTGGCATACTGACAAAATCCCACTTATGGAATCCATTCCGTGTCTTAGCCACAAAAATTGCAGAAAGAACACCAACAAGATTTTTAGTTTCCAGAATACTGTATTTCTTCCTCTCTTCTCCCTTCTCTGTACTCATTTCCTGAAAGTTGGCTCATTAAGGAAAGGAAATAGTATTTTTTTAAAGAGCATATAATTAGCTGTTCCTGAAATTCCATCCCATGGGTTATCCCACTGTCTTTGACATACCTACAGTACAATAATTTCATGAGAAGAACTGATTTCATGAGTTTAATTTTCATGTATAAAGTGAAAGCAAGCCATCCTTTTTATTTTTCTTTACACAGAAGATGTGTTTTTATCCTGTCATTTTAAAGGGAATATATTAGGTAATTGAATATTTTCTAAAAGGCTAGATCTTTAAAGTCAGCCTGGGATTACAATAAATAATGGATAAACAGCCAGAAAAAAGCTTCCAAATGCTTGCACATCATTACATTTTTGAGACCTTTTACTGAGTGGATAAAAATAACCACAGAAGCATTTTAAGGGTAAGAAAATGAAAATAAAGACCTGATGATCCTTTATATTTGGTATATTCTGCTTGTTTACTGGCTTACTCCTGTAGATTTTGTGTTTATAGCCAGGCAGCTTCAAACAAGTTGCCTCTTCTGTTTTCATCTGGAAGTACTGGGGACTCTGTAAATATCACCAGGCTTCAGCTCCATGAGCTTTTGAAGCCGGAATAAAGTGGAATGACACCCATCCCCTATCCTGTGCAGCTTCCTCCCTTCCCTTGCCAGGGGCTGGCACTGTTTTCTACAAGGCTTCTTTTCAGGGCAGGATCAGCCCTTGGTAGCTCCAGGGCTCCGAGGGAGAACAGTGTGAGTCTCTCAGCGGTATTACCGCTTCTTTGTCCTAGGTGCTAAGCAAAAACACGCACGGACACAAACCTCCCACCATCCAATTTTACTTGCAGGGCAGAAACCTGAAGGTGGGGGAAGGACAGCAGTGATCAGATCTTGGAAGAAGTTGCTCCAAATTGCACAAGAAGCTTTGCTCAAACTTGGCAAGTGTCAGGCGTTCACCACCGCCAGCTTATTCTCTTCCCACTGCCTGATGGATAACGCTAGATGGCTGACCAGACTAATCAAATACAAATGCTTCCAGAGGGGTAACAAGAACTTGTGTGGCATGCAATTGTGAAGTTGAATGCTGATGGCAGAAGTTCCTTTCCAGTTGCGTGGGTTTTCATCCTTGGCACGTGGCTTCCGAAGCAGTACCGTGCGCAGTGGCACACGCAGGTGAAGGACGGTGCTGTGAAGAGATGCTGTCCAAAGTGCTTGTGGCCCTCCTGTGTCCTTGACTACAGAATGATACTGTCTTGGTTACTGCTGTTGAGAGTGTACACAGAAAATTGAGCCTATAAATGAGTAGTTCAGAGAACACTGGGACAAAAGCGGCCTGATTTCCTGTAAATTCTCATGTTAGGTTTTATAGATCTTTGTCCTTTAGTTTTTCAGGTGGTTGGAGCATGTATTTGGGCTCTCTTCCATGTGGATTCTCTGGTGTCTAACAACATTTGAGCTCACATTACTCTCCATCTCTCACTGGTGGCATTAATAGGGTTTCTCTCCTCTGCCTGCCACATGCTTTCAAAAAAGTGGCTGGAATCTGAGACTCTAAAACCTCCACAAGCGTGGTTGGAACTGTGCTTCCTAACACAAGGTTTGAATTTGTCCACAAACGTACAGCAGTTTTAACTGGGCAAGGGAGCTATAATTCCACTGACTCCAGTGTGGTTGTTGAAAGGGCCAGGAGGCAAAATTGTACATATGTGAAAAATCTCAGGATTTTAGGAAATGTTCCTTTCAAATTGCAGTAATAAGCAAAAAACACTGAACCAGTTTCACAGAATTGAAATTCTATGTTTTATTACAAAACACAAATATTTTTAAAAAAATTTAAAAAGGTGCCTCTGAAGCTCTTAGTGGTAGGAATAGGATCAAATTAGGGATCTGGAGGCTCTGACAAACCTGGCTTCTACCCATCTGACCAGGGAACCTTACAGAAGTAAGGTATCTTACACAGGTTGGTCACAACTCTGAAGAGTTTGCATTTTTCAGCAGGGTGCAGCAGTTGCTCCTAATTCACACAGTATATTTATGAGTTATGTCAGACCCCAAACAGTGCCAGACCCTGTTGGCATCTTACATGATAACTTAGCAAACAGGGAAAAGAAAGGATGATAACAGAATACTAATATTAACTTTGTAGGAGAGAAAAAAGATCTGTTGCACATTGATCTCATTAAGTAAATGATTTACTGGAATTTCCTCTTGCTTTGCAACTCGCCTGAGAACATATTCGATCTCAACTGTCTAAGGCCTGCATAATTTCATCTGGTTCTCTGCCAGCTATGACACAGCCATTTAACTCTGTCACTTTTCTTGGCCACCTCCATTCAGTGTTTGTTGTTGGCTTCTGTTTCTAAAGTAACAGGACAGTATTTTCCTGAGATACCAAGGACATGGCCAACAGGAAACTGGGAGGTCTCATCTGGCTCTGCTTAAAACTGGCTAATCACTGAAAATTTGGTCTGAGGTTGAAAAGGACAGCACTAGCTTTATGTTCTTCTTGTAAGATTTGGTTTTATATATCCCAGGGGCTAAAAAAAAATACCGGGAGAAATAACAGAAACTACATAACTGTGGATAAATCAGACTTGATTACATTTGGTTATCTTAATTCCTGTCTTCAACCAGTTGGACACAAGAAGATCTGTTACCAGTTTCCTTTCAATTTGGAGCTGCTAGAATAAAATGTAGGGCAAATGAATAATGAAAGAAATTTCTCAATAAGCTCATTTAGCATGAAAAACTATTAACAAAATAACTTAATTATGACATCAAGACTGCTATTTGATACTTCACATTCTCATGTTTAATTCCCATGAATATATAAATGTGCATTTAACATTTGTGAAGATATAATAGTGATTGCACGGCTGCAGGGAGAGATATGCACATGCAGTGCATATGTGATCCCAGTATTGTGATTTCAGTCCAGCTCTCTAATTGCTAAGATTCTGACATCATGATATAACGCAGACATAATCAAGATACATTAGAGTCACTTTGGATATCTGAACATGAAGCTGTGGGACGCCAAGAGTTTAACAAATTACCTGATATCTACTGATTTATCACTTGTGCATGTTATTGGATTACAAATAGAAACAGACCTGACTACTGATTTGAGAATCAATAATGGTTTCTAAGGCAGCTGATGAAATTACTCTAGTACCTGCTGATAATAGAGGGAGTCTGACAGCCCAGGGTTTGTGAAGATTGCTCTGTCTGCTTTTGTTAGTTAAAAAATAAAAGTAGTATGTGAAATGACATTTTTATCACCAAAAGGAGATTTTTATGACTTGTAAATATTGTATGTTGAACAGAGGGCACATCTCTACTGACAAATGTATTTAAACAGTAAAAACACCTAATTAGGTTTTATAGCACCTGTATTTGTCTAGCAGAGAGAACTGATTACAGGAAGATCAATAGACAGAACCATTCATTGCAGCAACCTAAATGCATTTGGGCCAATGGGAGTTTGGAATGAGCCAGGAATGTGCCTTGAAGCCAACTCCCTCACTGCTGGAGATCGCTGTCCCACATCCAGCACTGACCGAAGTATGAATACATGCTATCTATGCATTAACTATGCCATTATTTCTTACAGACATCAGCTCAGAGGTAAACACAGTGTTTGCAATGATCAGTGTGCAGGACGCAGCAGCTGAAGTGAGGCTGCCATAGAGGGGCAAATGGACTGCCCCCATTAATGGAGAGAGATAAAGGAGCACATGGTCCCTGAGAGCTGGGGCCTGGGTGTTCTCCGGCCTCACTGGGGGCACCAATCAGAAGACAGGGGTGGGAAGGACAATTTGATAGAGGGTACAGTGGCCTGCTGGGCAGCAGGGTCCTCTGAAAGGTTGCAGGGGACATCTCTTGACCCCTGCCCTCCCCATGCTTTGGGCTTACTGTCATTGTCAACAGCACTGCAGACCCCAGGTCATTGTGCTGAAAGGGTGAGGTCTTTCCCTCTGTCCTTGTTTAGCACCTTTATGCACCAGGCATAATTTCACCCCACATGTGCTGATTCCAGAAATTAAAAGCTGTGGTATATATGCTTCAAAGTAAAAGTGTATTTTTTTGCAGCCTTTACTGTTGCTACATCAACTGGCTTAGCCTTGGGCCGTGTAGCCCCCAGATGCACGACCGCCTTCTTCTGTATCACTCCAGCCTGGAGCATTAAAGAGATCCACTTATAACTTCTTATCAGCACAGCATGAAGACAGGAAGAAAATCACTTTTAAGAAACAGCATGCCTTTTAAAATAATCAGCTCAAACTTCTGGTTCAGATTAAGCACAATAAAGCTTGGGTTGCACCCGTACTATATCCTTTGGGGAAGAAAACACCACAGAGCCGTTGTTCATAAGAATGGATTAGGCTCACAAAGATCAGTAACTAGTATAATCTGGAACCTCAATTCAGATGCTTTGTTTTTTAAAAATAGGGTTCACTGGGGCAAATGTATGCCAGATGTAACAACCATGGCCAGCAAAACTAATTATTTCTATTTAAAAATTCCATTGCTAACACAAATGCTGCCTGGAATGGTGTGGGTTCATATTTTCAGCATATGAAAGGGCTCTGCAACTGCTGACATCTCTGGAAGCAGTTTGACCAGTAAAGCCAGGAGTCCTCTGTGGAAACAAAAGCTCTGTGCTTCTTTTATTAAGTGTATCATGTTTTCCTCAGTGCATGCTAGGTACAGTTAGGAGCCATGAATGTGGGACAATACCCATTGATGAGTCCATCATCAACTCTTTCAGCTATGTAGAGCGTATAAAAGTGCATTCTTCCCGTAAAAATGTAAATTACAGTGGAGATAAAGTATTCCCTCTGTCCACAAATTTTTTCAAATACTCATGGGTTGTGCTTGTCAGCACATGCACATGCCTGTGTGTGCTCACAGGACATGCAAGCACAAGTTTATGGGGGGAAGAAGTGCTGCAGAGTTTTATACTCTGTCCAGTAATTCTTGCTTCTATTCCCATGCCACACAATAGTACTGTGGGTCATAAAGTCCCTTCTTCCCTCTCTCCCCAGTTCATAGTGAGGCTACTCCTGAGTATACAAGAAAACAACTTCTTGATTTTGACCATGCAGTGTCCAGCATTTCAATGCATAATAAAAAAATTGCACTTACCACTCAGGTATTATTATGAACTTCCCAAAGTTTGACTGAAACTGCATCTGGTGCCTGCATGCACTATGTTTCAGTCACACAGTGATTAAACTGGCTAAGCTTTACTGAAGGAAGTCTGGATGCATAAGCTGAAGTTAGTAGGCTTGTAGATTTAGGCCCAGAGACCCATCCTAGCCCGACAATTTAGGCTCGTTTAAAGACACTTGAACTTGTTATGGTCGGTTGAGCGCCAGGTTTTCTTAAACTGTTTTCTCAGCTGTATTTTGCACTGAGGTAGGGCTCCAAAACCATCAGGAGTAGGAATTTGTGTGGTTTGCACTTATATACTCATTATCAAAGGAGCATAAAATTATGAAGAACATCAGAACTCAAGATACAGTTTGTTTTTTAAAAAAATCTCCAATAAAATCCATAGTTTTATAATACTATAGAAAAGGAAAAGAGAGACTCTGGGGGCCGTGAGTGAGCAGCTGTGTGAGCCATTTTCTGTAGTCTACCTCCCATAATGTTTCATGAGTGAGGACTTCTGTTCAGCCCTGTTGACAGACATCTGCAACGGAAGAGATACTGTGTGCAAGACCAGAACACAAACAAGAAAAACGGATTCCAGTTCTATTGTCGCTTCCCTCAGATGCATTTGGACAGTGATGAGAAAAGTTCTTATCTGATTTACAAGACGTTTCCTCTCAAATCAACAAAATGATGTCACAATATTAAGAAACCCTTTGCTGATCTGCCAGCAAAATTATTAATGCCCCATGAATTCTTGCTCAGACCTTGAATGGAAGTTTTATTTCCATATACTGCCATTTAATTTAAAATCTTGCCAGACTCTTAAGTCAGTATATGCCTTGCAGTGCATATTGCTGTTCCCACAGGGAACAATCTGTCACTGTCAACCTGAGAGCAACGCCTCAGGTTGTGCTGATACAGCGTCAGTGGCAGCAAATCATAAACTAAGTGAAGTGGTTGGACCACCAGAGCAATGATGAATAGCCTTCAGAATAACCTTGTTACCTCCCTTTAAAAAAGATGATGAGGGATCAAGGCAAGGCGCACTTTGTTTGCGTTCTTTTCTTGACCTGCCATCACCCAACCAAGAAAGTAACACAAATTTCAGAAAAAGGCTGATGTTACCTGAGAACGAGGAATACTACTCAGAAATCTTGTGAGAAAGATTTGACCAGGGAAGAATATTCTGAAATACAGAGTTGCAGATTTGAAGAACAGCCCTAGTCAGCATCTGAAATGTTTTCCAAATGAAAGAGTTAATTAAGGAATCTAAATCAGCTCACTGTAAAAGCTATGCTACATTTAGATTACTGAATTTTATTTTTTTGGTGAGTTATTCACAGTAAAAAGTGAGATTGACTCTCCTATCCACATCTGGAGTTGAATTCAGAATTGCCCCCAAACTCAAGGATATTGGAGGAAGAGACTTGAACCCTTGCCCAGAAGAATCCCAGATTTGGATATCAGTTTAAAAAACCAGCAAACATAGTACACCTCAAATAATTCCTTTCTGCACAGTCACAGTCCTTGAAACATATAGAACATCCCAGAGTTGTGTCATTTTTATGAGATAGGGTGTCTTTGTGCATTGCATCTTAGCTTTCTAAGTTTTGTTAGCCAGGAGGACAAACAAATATTCTCGGCACTGAAGAGAGTATGGTCAAGAATGAATGGAACATATCCTCCTATAGTGGCTCTCTGACCTTCCTGGTTTGTTTTTCTTTTCATACAGATGAAGCATTGCTCAAAAACTCTCTGGGGACTCCTGAAAAAAGTGGAGCTCCTGTTCTTATCTGAGTGGCTGTGCTGGTGGGGAGCAAGGGTACAAAAGCTATAATGAGGTTACGGGAGATGGTGTCTGGATGAATTGCACGATTTTGCTAAATGTTTCAAGAGCAAATGCTTTTCCTCAGCATGAATAGCTCAAATGAAGTATTTCAAGCCATGCAGAGATGATTTATTTGGAAAAAATTAGTAGTTATTTTAATCCAATCATATTTGAATAGCTAGTGAATGAAAAGAAAATCTCTTTGCCTCCTTCTCTTCATTTAAATCCTTATTTCACTCCTGCTGATAAGTTTATTCCTGAAGCATGCATAGCTTTCATAGGCTGACAGATTTCTTCCTCCATGGCCTTTCAGGGCAAGAGCTAATAATTACATGGAGACTACAGTCCAAAACTCTTCATAGCACTTCATATGTGGAATAATGGGCATATTAATCTTCGCTGGAGTAACAAAAGGATATGATAAAACTGGTGAATGCACTAAGATAATCAAAACAGTTTTTAAAGCTGACTTTTAATAGACTCTCATGTTTCAAAGAGTAGAGATTTACAGCAGTACCCAACAGCACACACTTATGTAGCACACTTTCAGATCCCATGCATTCTGCACATTTTCCTGAAAAAGGAAGAAAAAAGAACCTAATTCTCTTCTCGCTTCCACCATCTTTTTCCAAGGTGAACATACTACTTTTGCAGTATTATCTCAATTTATATAAATGTTACTGACAGAAAAATCTGATCCACAGTCTCTGTGTGGACTTCTGTTTCTTACGTAAAGGGAGGCCAATGCAAGGCTGACATCTTCAACTGCTCTGATTAAAAAAATATAGGTACCCCCATCAGAAGCTCAGGGAGACAGCCTTTTTTTCTTTTTCGTGACTCAGAGGTAGACTGCAAAGCCTAAACCTGTTTAAATCTCCTTTTTAGAGGAATGAAGTCCTGGTCACTAACACTCTCAAACAAGTTTTATTCTTTTCTCTTATCTCAATGCACACCCCCCCCTCCCCCCCCCCCCCTCCACTGGGAGGCTCCATTAAAACCTGAGAGATCTTCCCTGCCAAACTTTGATCAAGCTCACTCGAGCTGCGTAGTCCAAAGTATGATCTCTCCTAAGAAATCTTTAGAAACCCCTCTGTAGCTGGTCTACTAACAGTTTTCCAAGCACTTGCTGCAAGTCTCCAGGCACTGAAGTGGAACCTAGAGAAGCACAATTTAACAGAATTGATCTCCAAAGACATCTATCACTACAGCTTGGGCCACCTAAAAATTGTTTTTAATGTGACATTCAATTTAATGTGTAGTAACTTTGTAAATGTTACAGACTAGAAGTGCAAGCATTTATTAGTAAGAGCAGTTGTTCCTGAAAGAAACCAGAAGGTACCACTCCTGTTAAATTTCTAATTGGCAGATTCAGAAGGTTCGTCTAAACTGGAGAAAGAGCATCACCTGTTTTTGTCATTAATATATAACTTAAGGTCAAATCCAAAGTCTGTTAAAATTTATGGAAAAACCTCCCAGTGATTTCAGTAAGTTTTGGATAAGGGCCTATGCATCTATATTTCTTCCTCAAAGCATTTTCAGTTCAAGGATATCATGTGTCATTGTCCTTATTATTTTAGTGCATCATAAAAGTATATCGTCATCACAGAAATTTTAGCAGCTAAAGGTAAGCATGGAGAAACCCTTTCATGCACTACAAGGCCAGAGAAAAGAAAAATGATCCAGCCAGACTCACTGTAAAGCTCCAACTTGCTCTCTCACTACAGGAATGGTACTGTCAAGTTAAAATTATAATTGCTGATGGGATTTATGCCAGCAGTTGACCCAGATAGTGAGTTGATCATCAGCTGAAATGGGGATGTAAGCCTTAATAAGAATTGAAAGAACAGAACTGTTACGAGGAATTCCCCATGGAGGCTTTGAACAGTAGACAGTGTTATCTTTGCAGCTGTGCGTAGGAAGAAAGCGCAGACTTCAACAATTCTCTAGGCTTCAGAATGCACACAATGGTGTATTTCACATGAATGCATTTCTCTGTTATGGCTGCCACTAACACGGATCCATGCTTACATCTGGTGCATCTGTCCCTTTCATTTTTTAGAGCTGATGGGAAGCCTATGTACTAACAAAGATGTTATCTTTGAATTTTTTTTTTTTTGGCTTTTTGAGGAGTATTATAGTTATGCCTTCATATACACACACACAGCAAGTGCTTGGTGTGTGGTTTTCTACTTAAATGTGCTATTTCAATGAATAGTGATATCTAAAAGGCTTCCTCAGACACAGATTGTTTGCTCTTTTCAAGTCTGTCTTCAATACACGCACTGGTGTATAAACACAATACAAATTGATAGTCTCCATCAGTTTGTAGAATTTTAAAGGCAGAAGCTTACTATAAATGAAAATTATTTGATATCAGAATATAAGTAACAAAGATTATCATTAAGGTGTATTATAGAGCACAAAAAATGCCTTAGTGGGAAGCAATTGGATACCTTTGATTAGTAAGAGACTGAGAACCAGATACAGCCTGGCTGTTTTCCACCACTGCAGAAGCACAAAGAAGTCATAAACTGAGGTTAGCCAAAGATTTAAATTGGTTTGTAGCTCTTTGCGTCACTAGAGCTCCACAAAGGAGCCAAGTTATATTAGTGAGTTGAACCCAAAATATTTAAGTAAAATTTCAGAACAATGCTTGAAATGCTTAAAATTTTCAGAACAATGCTTGAAAAGTGATACTAATACACTCTCATTAATATGCAGATTGCTAACTTAACCATCAATTTTACATCATACATAAATTTGCTAGTACTGAATTTAAAGTCTGTCAAGTTAGAAGTCTTTAAACACTATTTGATTTTGGTGATATATGAAAGGTAGTTTCTGCAGTGGTATTTTCTTCTTTTAAAAATATATGGATCATCTTATGGAAAAGTTAATGAATAGCTAAATAACTTGGGAGAAGAATGCAAAAGATATCAGCCTAGTTGGTATTCCACAGCTTAAGCCTTTGGATATTGTGAACAATTTTTTGGGCAGAACTTGTCAAATCACCACCTTACTGTGGGTAAATATTCTGGATTTCCTGAGCTGCATGCAGCACAAATCAGAGGCATAGGAGGAACAGCCCAGCTATCTTTATATGCCCCCCACTCTGATTATGAGTGCTATCCAGTTATATCCTCAAGATAAATTAGAACAACTTCACCACTCCTTTATCTCAGAAAGCCCCTCAAGGGGCTGTTGTGCTCGTCAGAATTCACCAGAGCTCCAAATCCCACTTATCTCAGTGAAGTCGAGGGTGGGCTGATAGGAAGGCAGCTACACCATCTTCCTGTTAACTGGAGATTTCCTCCGTCTGTTAGCACGGGCAAGGAAGACCGAGTGGAGCTGTGATAAACAGTATTCAAGGATATGAAAGGTTGTTGCAAAGAGGAAGGGAACAAGCTAATTCCTGCATGCAAGGCAGATAGGGGAAAAAATGATGTGTTCAAGTGGGAGAATCAAATACTGTGGGAAGGAAGATTAGAGTAACGTTTTTGGGACAGCATGTTCACTGAGGGAAGTCAAGGGCAGGGAAAGATTGCCTAAAGCAACTGTGGAGTCTCTGCATGGAGATCTTTAAAGACAGGTAAGCAAAACCTCTGTCTGAAGTGAAATGGGAGTGCTTTATCCTGCCTCACAGTTCCTGACAGGTCTATTTTTGTTACAGCCCCTTATCACCAGGGGGGCTGTGTACACATCTAGCTGAAGATCAGTGACTCTATCTGCCGGCAGTTCCTTGGGTAAGCCACCAGAGTTACCTTGGCTAATCCTTGATCTGCAATTGCTTTGTGGCGGCATCTGCAAGGACTTGCACAAATTTCTATGGACAGAAGAGCACACCCCGTCCACAAATTCAGCCATCACTTGTCCTCCCTTTGACAGGACATCTACCACACCAACAATTTAAACTGTCCTCCATGAACATCTTTACAACAATACCATGTTGAAAAAAATCACCATACAGCTGAGTCTATCAGGAAAATAATTACATTTGTGAAAATATTTTCAGACAGAGGCTGAAAATTGCCATTAAAGTAAGCTCAGGTCTTGAGGCTTGATTCTGCATGGAAAGACTTAAGTTTGGAAGGTCTTCTGTTATGGACCTGCTAGGCAGGTTTGGAAAGCTTTCAGTACCTGGTAAAACCAAAGTAGAAGTATTTGGTGAATGGGACTGGGAGAACACAGCTCATGTTATTTTTCACTCATGAGCCTAAAAAGAAAAAAAATTAAAGGACCACCAAGAAACTTGAATGGATTCCTCCTCAATGCTGGCAGAAACATCAGCTTGGATGGAAACCTGAAGGTTCTGTTCTTACAGGAAGGGGTTTGTTTGCTTTCCTGGTCAGTGCTACTCAGACTTTGTTTCTTCTTAGATAGCTGACATCTGGTCATGTATTTTGTTAATATTCAAGTCCAAATGTGAATAACATCTGATAATTAAAAATTTCGAGATAGACTTCAGCTTTTGGGTGTGCGTACACCTGGTCCCAAATATGAAATGTATTTCTTACTCATAAGCTCCAAAATAAATAACAGAAATGCAAGTTAAAAGAAAAAAGAAATTAAATGTATTCTTTTTCTCAATGCTTCGAATTACAAAGCAAAAGTACCTGTTTGTAGGTAAGAATAACAAAAGTAACAATAAAAAGCAATGTCAGACCCCAGGTCTCTGAGACATTTTGTAACTGATGAAGTAACTGCAGCAAGTGGCAAGAAGTGGGAAATGCTCTTTTCCCTTATTCAGATGTTCAGGTTAGTGAATCAGGCCAAGTGAGTTGGGATTTCTTCTAACCAAGAGCTCTGGCTGCACCATCAATTTTTCATCCCCACCACCCACTGAGTCTTAGCTTTCCATGTCCTCCAGCTGCCAGCTACCACAGCAGACCTTCCCAGAGCCATGTCCTTCCCTTAGCCCACGGCTTCTGTCCATCACTGGCTTTGGAGCAAGTTTTCCAAACCTTTTCCCAAATGTGAGTATCCTGCATGGTACGTAGCATAAGTTGCTACTAGCCAGGACATTGGAGTGTCCTTTTTTGGCTGCACCAAAAAGGTGAATTCATTCCCCAGCTGTCCTCAGGAACCTTGATAATGATTCTCACAGGCTTTCTCAATGCTTAGCAAGAAAGCAGAACTGAACAAGTGCAGACCTCCCTGCTGCTGAGCTTGGACAATAGGGCTGCTCATAACACCAGCAGATGTTTTTGCTTTTTAGGCCGTACAGGGCAAATTTATTTTCCTCTCAGGAGCAAACATAAGAATAGCCAAGACTAAGAAATTCAGAGCTAGTTTCTGGAAACCCACTATTGACTTATGCTGCAAAGCAGTATTTACAGTTAAGGTCCGTCTGTAACAAGGCTCTTCTGGTTAGTACATGGAACTGCTGGCTCAGCATAAAGTGATGTGCCTTAAGCATCAAAGCTAGGCTTGGT
Source organism: Melanocharis versteri (assembly GCA_013397845.1). Taxonomy (NCBI): domain Eukaryota; kingdom Metazoa; phylum Chordata; class Aves; order Passeriformes; family Melanocharitidae; genus Melanocharis; species Melanocharis versteri. The sequence goes on along the minus strand of VZTG01002166.1, from coordinate 2,536,496 downwards.
TTTATACCCTGCTCTGCTTAAACATGGTGCACCAGGTAATTTCTCTACTTTGTGTGTTGTGTTTGTAATGGCATTGTGCTCTCTTCAACTTAAGGTATTGAGAAATGAAAGCCATAGCACTCTGAAGTCCTCATTAGCATCATAAGGATTCGACTAATCCGTATCAATTTTTTTATATTTATAAAAAACCTAACACTTTATAAACTATCTTTGGGTTTTCTTCTACTTCTTTGTGCTCATAAAAGTACTAAAATTAAAGCAGAAACAAAGGGGGAAACACATTAAACTGCTTAAAGTTTCTAGTTTTTAAACTAAAAAACTTGTATCTGGATTTCTTGTTTGGATTCAATGAGGCAAAACATAAGACTTTGATGTTCTTCATTGCCTGTTAAAAGAGAGAGAAAGAGACTCACCAATAGGAAGAAGTTGGCATGAAGCCGTCTTTGACACAGCAAGCACAATGTAAAGGATTAAAGGTCTAATCTAGAAGATATATTGCACACTAAACAGCAGAACCATTTAGGAGAACATTAAATGGCACTTAAGCTAAACAGTTGTCCTTGGGAACTGCAGTTTCTATGTGACTGCTCTAATATCCATTTTAAGCTTGCAGGGCTTTGAAAACAAGATGTCATTGTTTTATAAAAACACACACATTTAATCTTCACTTGTGAGGCTGTTTTTGAAATATCTGGCTGCTGGACTGGCTAAACATTTCAGAGGAAACAAACGGGGCTGGTGTCAAAACTAGTACTGTTGCACTTTATTTCTGAAGTTATTTGCATGTACTCAGCTGATTTTTTTTCATCCAAATAAGCAAACCACAAACATTTTCAATGATAAAAGTCCCATTTAATTTTTTTAACAGTATTTCCACTGTTCTGTAAGAAAATAATAATAATAATACGGCTTAAGTAATATGAGAGCACCAAGAAAGTGGTCGGTTCTACATTCACTTGTGTTCTGCGTTCTTCATAAATTAATATTTATGGAACTATTACGAGGCTTCAGCCAAAAATAAAGACCACCCAGAGCAAGGTTTCAATTTTAGTATTCTAGGCACAGGTCATTAAAAAAAATCTTACAAAAAAGCCTTCTTCTGTAACATGTACACTACATAGATTTTTCTGCACATCACTCAGTAGGCGTGTGAAGCATATTCCATTTCTAAAAAATTACAATGCTTGCTTTTATAATTCATTTACTATTTCTCCCTAGGGAGAAATCATCCTCTCTACCATGCAGGTGATGAATAGAAAAGAAAAAAAGGCAACAGGGAGGGGACTGTATCTTGCAGAATTATATAGTCTAGTTCAAAATCCTTCTGCTTTTAACTGATTATCTAGAAAATGAAATGGAAAGAATTATAAAAAAAAAAATTGTAACCATGTATTTGATACCTTAAATATTTTTCTTCTTGTATCAATATTTATATCAATCTTTGGCATAGTGACTAATCAAGGCTATCCTTTAGCTCAAGTCATCATCTGCACAAGCTATCTGAACAATAAAATGTCATCGTGGTCCTCATGGACAGTTTTGGTTAACGGAGCTAGCGGTCTTCAACGAGCTGCCAGGAGACAGGCAATCCCAGCCGGGTGCCTTGCTAAGTGCTCCAGAAAGGAGCCCGAAGGCGAAACGAGGGAGGAGAGCCACCACCTCCTGCAGGGCCTGGGTGGCCTGAAGTCGCAGGTGGCTCCGGCTGAGGAGCACTGACAAGGTGCTGTGGGATAGACTACACGGTGTCACAGCCATGGGGCAAGCAAACACAAACCCTCTGTCTCCAAGAGGCATTCCAAGGGGATTGCAAGAGAAAAGTTGGCAGTTATCCTATAATAACCTCCTGCCAGGCTCCCCAGCCACCAAACCATGATGCCTACTGTCCTTGTTAGCATGGGATTAATTGCTGGAGTATCTGTGAAGCTGCTCCTCTCAGGCTGGGAGGAATCCACTTAACTCTTTGTTAATTGAAAGCAGCAGCTGATACCTCATGGAAGGCATTCTCTGTCTGTGCTACATGCCTGCCACCGTTCTCTGTCTCTATTTGACATCATTAGGTAGATTTGCTCGAACACAGCACTGGGATGTGCAAAGAACAGCAGTGCTGAGGGAAGCTGAGCGCTAAGGCAGCTTGGGTAGGCCTCAAGCCTCAACAAAATGGTGTCCAGAGATGACGTGAAGACTTTACTAGAAAACTGTTCTGTGTGATTCTAATTTTAAGTGGTTCTGGTCTGGAATTTGTCAGAGGGCAGGATGGTGTTGGTGCCAGAAGATAAAGTACCTTAGCCATTTTCCTATCTTTCTCTTGAGGAGCCTTCTCAGGGTGGTCTGTTCTTTTCAGTTCTACTAGATATCCATGCCAAATATCACCTCATTCCCTAGGACATAAATTTTCTTTCAAGTAAGACCACTCAAACCGTGTCCCTAGCAATGGGAACTTTTCTGCTTAGAAAAATAGGAAATAACCAAGAGTAGAAATAATGTGTTTTGTTAGAACAACTAATATCCTCAGAACAAATGCAAACTTGCAGGCACAAGTAGCCTTTCTTCAGGTCTTAAAAACTATTTCAAAATGAAGGCAATGTAATTTTGATTCATTGTGATATCTTAACCTGTAAGATACCTGAGAGAAAATTAGTCTTCTTCCTGTCTGCAGCCATGTGGCTGCTCACTCTGCAGTCCTTCCTCTGCTTTGTAGTATTTCACTAAAAAGTTAGATTCTCAGCACACACAGACAAGACTTACATGTTATTTGTGTTTAGGACAACTCAGGCTTCTCTTTATTTCACCTTTTTGTCTTTTAGCTTTTTAATTTTAAAAAAAAAGGCTATAAATGTTAACTGGTTGGTATTTTTGTTGCTTTGTGTATGTCCTGCATCAGGGTGATCTCCATGTCTGAAATATGATAGAACCAAAAGTTCTGGAAAGCACTGAAGGGCTCCATGGGGTAAAAGGAAGATTTGGGGATAGAGATTCTGTTGGCAGAAAAAAGGTTGGCTTAAACTGGTGTAATATTATGGCACTTAAACAGAGTTTATTCAGTCAGAGTTACTCATTGTAAATGACATAATTTTGGACATTGAACTTTAGAGAAGCTGAACAATCTCAGAACTTTTCCAGATTCAGAACATGGTAAACATTGGAGATAAAATGTCTGTACTGTACAAAACATTCTCCCAACTGCAGTTGGCTGCTCCCATGCTGGAACAATGCATACCCACAAATAGTAAGTAACCAAAACACTTTCTATTTCTTAATAGACTGTCTGCTGTTAATTATTTTAGTTGCTTGCTGGGAACAATAGAGGTGGATTGGAAATGATGGTTCAGAAATTATGAGAAATAAATAAGTAACTATTTTCAGTGTTTTGGACTTTACTAGTATATAGCGCCTCTCATTAGATGATCCCAAAACACTTGGAAAAGGGCAACCATTAGTATTGTACTCAATTTACAAGCTAGTAGAGAGGGGCTAGGAAGTTAGTAGGGTGTTTAACTTTGGACAGGGTGCAGGGATGGCTTTTGCTGCAGCTATTTATAGAGGATTTACACGACTGTAGTGTTTATTGTGTCTTTCAATAAAAAGCAGCTGCAGAAACACACAGCTGGCAAACTTCAGTACCTGTGAGATACCAAAGACATTATCCAGAAAACTGATGCACAGGTACAAGGAGATTCACATGCTCTCTGCAGCAGTTTAAGTGCTGCTTTTCTAACAAAAGTCTGAACCAATTTTAAATGTTTATGTTGTTTATGTTCAAAATTCTCTTCCTCTGCCTGTTTAAAGCCAGATCCTCATCCTAATATAAATCATCCAACCACATTGTTCAAGTTCCTCAGATAGGTCTTTGCTGCATAGCTCTTCAGACTCTGGCACAGGTATTGTTCCAAGTGAGTCTCTCATCCGCACACTGAAATATTTTTTAAGGTTAGCACTGCTATTGACCCAGATTTAGCTGTACATATGGGCTAGAAGCTGTGTGCTGATTGCGCTCTAGCTGACATGGGACCTACTTTCTCATGAGAAAATGATGCGAATATTGACTCTACGACCCCTTTCAATCCACTTACAGACCCATCTTCCTATGAGTTCATGATGACCCTCACTTCTGCACATTAGCAATGTAGGCTCTATACTCTCTCTGTATACACATCATGTAAGAGACATGCAAAGAAGAAAGGATCAAAGATGTGGCCATAAGCTGAACATCTGCTTCTGCCCATGATCTGTTTTCTTTGACATTTTCTTATCTCACATGCCTTTCATAAACTCCAGAACTTTCAAACCAGTCCCTCCTGCTTTCCATTGCATTATCCTGGACTGTGCTAAAAGAAAAAATGCAATTTATATGTATCTAGAAATTAAGACCCCGTGGAGAGCTTGCAAAGGAGATGTGACCACTGTTACAGTCAAAGGGCTGGAACAACACTGTTTAAATTGCTGCCTAAATAAGACGTGGTACATTTTATGTCGCTATACAGAAGTTTCTTTAGAATTCTGTAGATAAGTTTGGGCTCAGAACTTTATTCTTTAGGTGAATTTCTTGTGAGCGGCTGTATAAAGGTCAGCCAGCACAACTTGCCTTATTAAGAAAGAATGGGGAAAAAAAATAAAAAGAGCCTGGAGATGCTTTGGTTGAAAAGAGCATGTTCAATTTCAAAATTATATCATGTCTTTTTATCTGGTGAGACAGTCGCTTCTGTGCTCACTGACTCTATTTCAAATTCTAGTTTTGAGATTCCATAGTGGGACTCATCCAAAAGCCATCAGAATCTGTTCCACAGTTTTCTGTGAGATTTGGATTGGACTCTGCCCACATGTATCCAATTAAAACAGTCACTCAGACTCTTGAGATCATCTCCCTTTCATCCTCTTGCAACAGAAGTTAGGGTTTCTCAGGATGATATGATACCCACTCTCCATCAGCAACACTAAGAGTAGTGGATGCATAAAAAACCCCCGGACAATTCATCAGATTTTGCCATAACTTCACACTGTGTTCAGTCCTATTGATGTCAGTTCTGTGCAGTGTTTGGCCCTGGATTTTCCCACAAAGGGATCCCATTCTTCTTGCATGAGAATATGTCTTGGACAAATTGCCATGTCACATGCATTCAAAGGGCCATGATAAACCCTCCATCTTTGCACGGGCTCCCAGTTACATCAAAGGAATTTCTGCATACAAAACAAGGGAAAAATATGCCTCTAATTTAAGGTTAAATTATACCGTTAAGACATGGGCTGAAATAAGGGGCAGCAAGGAAGCTGAACCACATTAGGGAGCACATCCAAAGCACTGTCTCAGAAAAAATGCAATCCTTTGTACTACGAGCATTTGGCTCAAATGGGGAAGAATTTGTGATGTGCCTTTTCAGGGAACAAGCTATCTCCTTCCTTCCAGACAGGCCCAGTGGAATGCAGGCAAGGAGATGAAATTAATGATTTAATATGCTCTTTACCTCTCTTTTCAGGCAAAGACTGGGCCTGGTCTCTGGGTCCCACTTCGCAGTCCACAAAGACTGTGGAAAGACAAGAATGGTCTCACTTTCTCTTTCACCTTCCACTGTATGTGTGCTTCTGTGATGAACAGTTTAGCTTGTGGAGAAAAAAAATCCAACGCTGGTTTAGCAGTGAGTACTTTGGTGATGTACGGGATCATACAGAAGAAATGCACCTATGTATGTATGTTCCTTGCACATGTAAGTATGATTACAAAAGTAAAGATGAACTATTGCCTCTAAGGGTCTAAGATAATAAGATAATAATCTAAGCAGAGGTTGACAACACAGGCTTCCTAAACTAGAATAAAATTGGAAATGCAACTTTCATCTGGGAATATTATGAAAATACAACTGAGAAGGAGATTCTGCAGTGCCGGATATTTGCTGCCACTGTTTAAATATTTTGGGCAAAGTGAAAGTAAGGTCAAAGGTGGCAGAATCAGCTCCCTGGTCAGTCTTTCATTTCTCTTTTCTTTCATCTTAAATACATTGTCTAGATACCAATGTCAGATACCTCAAGAGTTCACCTATGGCAGCCTCACAAGTAGCGCTGTGCTGGGAACGGCTACACTTCCATTAGGTTGCATTTTCTGGAGTAAGGGGAAGGATCACTTCATCCCATGAAATTTTGAAACTATTCATTGTAACTCAGTTTTGCTTATTGCTATCTACACAGCTATCAAAAATACAGGGATTTGAAAGATTTGGGGTAGAAGACTTTAAATTGTGTTACAGGAGGATTTTACAGAGGATTCAGCAGATTTCAATGAGTTATGATTGTATCTGACCTTAATTGATGTATCCCAAAGTCATACATATAAAATGTGATGCCCTTTTCCACAACTTTTGTTTTTATTAAAAACTCCTTGTATAGTTCATGACAGTTTTAACTTTTCACGAGGCACTCACAGACTAGAATCATCTTCCTTGTGGGCCTGCTAATGGAAATCCCCTCATACAGTTATTAGTCACTGTCTTACAATAGCTTCTTGTCTCTAAGTACTTTGATGTTGTACATAAGAGCCATGGATCAATTACATTCATTTTTCCCATTACCAGGCAAATATTTGGACATTTTCTGTTGAGTTGATTCAAGGCAGAACTAAACCAAAGGAGTTGCATACTGTGCAGACATTTCTAACCTTCAGAAGCTGAAGGTTTTGTGACCTGAGAGAATTAATAGATGTTTATTCTAGCAGGGTAAATGGAAAAAGACCATTTCTATTTTAGGGAGATAAATGAAAAGCAGGGAAGATGGGTTTTGTTATGACAAAATCGTTCACAAGTGGCATGCTGAAATGAGGAAAAGCAGTTATGTATTTATATTATAATCCTCGGGTATGTTTGTCAAGAGAGACTCAAGTGGCAGAACGCATTAGTAATTGTTGTGTTTCCTCACTTGTCAAAACAAGCATTTCCACTAGAATTAGTCTGTTAAGGTGGTCTCCATCACAAAGATTCAAAACATGCTGACCTTATGCAGTGGAAATCCAGAACTTTTTGATTACCGTGTGATTCCTCCCAAAAAGGAGAACACATATAGCTGTTTCTTCTTGCCTGTTTCAAACAATAGCTGTAAGTCTTCCACCACTGTCAGAAACACATTTTGAAAATGTTTCACTCGCCAGGATTCTTCTGCAGAACAGAAGAAGGAAGGCGAGCCAGCTGGCATGCCCAGCAGTGGCAATCTCAAGTGCTTACCATGCTCAGGAATGTTAGAAAGCATGAGCAAACAGGAGGCATTCTCCAAACATGGTGCTGCAGTTACCCCTCAGCTGGTGCTGCTCTTCTAAACTTACTCAAGTTGGCTACAAACACGGAGGGGAATTTTGACTCAAACAAGGCTTTCATTGAGAAGAGACTAGTGCTTGATTTGGTCATTGATTCTTCATTAAATCTTTTTTTCAGCAGACAGCACAAATTCCCTGAAACCACTTTTTCCATAATCCATAAAGAAATTTCTCTGACAGTGCTATAGACAAACCCTCTGTTAATTCAGCTGTATTACTGCTGTGGTACTGGGGATCACAATGTGTCGGCTGTATGGAAAGGCAGCTTGCACAGGCTTCCTCCTCTTCCTTCAGAGATTGGGAGCTGCCCAATGACAGGAGTGGTGAATCCCCAGAAGTAAGCCCATAAGAAGATTCCTCCCCAGGAAGACTTTCTTTTTGTCTGTGATGCAAAAAGACATTTCCTTTTGTTTAAAGATTAAGGAAAACCAGATGATGAAATTATTGTCAATATTATCTTCTTTAGATAATAATTAGGTAATGGATTTAGAGCTGTTCAAAGATTGAACACGTAAATGGATAGATGATATATTGGATGTTCCTAGCAAATTCAGGATTATGATTTTTTTCTGATGGGGTTTTAATATTTTTTTAAGTCTTTCTGAAATAGTATGAACTACTTTTTGAGTATTTCCATTTACTGAAAAGATGGGATTCTGACAAAAAGGTTTTGAAAAATAGCAACATTTCTATCAGTCTGTAAATTATTTCACTAACGTTGTATGGTTGGAATAGAAAATTAGTCCAGTAGAAACCCTGAAAAATGAAAAATTACAAACTTATACATGCAATTGTTTTTAAGTTCTTAAAATCCATTTGTAAGTCTTGATACAAACTTATCATATCTATCACTTCCAGGAGAATACCTTGTGTCACAAATGTCAACGTGTTTCAACAGGACAAGGTATGGTTCAGAACTGTTATCTGCTCTGACTGCTAGAAAGGGCATAAATCATGGTTATCTGAAGGGCTGATGTTGCTCCATTTGTGCAAATTTGAGTCAGGAGGAACACCACTGTAATCAATGGACTTTACAACTGTACAGACAGCACGAGGACGAGGGTGCTCCACACACATTGTGTTTTGCACATTTTATCTTTCTTTACTCGGTTTCCTGCCTTCACCTCCTTTTATTTATTCCTTAAAATAAAAGATTGTGAAGAGCTGCAACTGGAAACAGTCTTATCACAGGGAACCGCCCTCGAATCAATGTGTCTTTTATTAGGCATTGTCTTGAAACTCCCCACCAGGACTTGAACTGAGGACAAGAGAAGTTGGTGCCTTATTGCATTAGGCCTATTGTAACTTGTTGCTTAAAAAGCATTATTTAATTTTCATTTGAAACGGATTTGCGGCATATGCAATTTTGAAAAATAGGATGAAACTTACTGTGTCTTTCCATTTATGGCTCAAGCACTTTGTTGGAGGCATTATCATTCATCACAATGTCATCTCATGGTTATTAGTTTGCCTGCTGGGTAGAGGCATTTCAGCTAAAAGTGAAAGTACCAATTGTGCTAACTGCAGTTATATGTTTGCAGTATATTGAAGAAAATAGACGTGGTCTGGGGCTTAAGTTAAAAGCACAAATCCTGTGAGGTGCTGAGAACATCCTGCCAGATGCTGCGCACCCTCAGTTCCCATCCAGGGTGACAGAAAGCTAATGTGCCTTGTCTTTTCAGGGTCAGACCACTGGTGATTAAACAATTCTAGCAAACATGATCTCATCCTTATTTGTCTGGGACGTTATGAAATACAACATGAAGGAAGTTCAGATGTGGTAGCAGAATACAAAGCACTAACACACCCAGCATGATGCTTGAAATGTGTTCCTTTATAATCCTATATTTCCCAGACAAACACTTGTAAACATTGAAGTAAAACAAAACACATTTCCTTTTTATGAAAAAAATGTCTTAAAAACCACAGGATTAACAACACCAGGGAAGGACAATCCCCTGAAGGGCCTAAATCTTATTTCCAAAACTTGAGCTGAGTTAACTGTGTTTGAGTGAATTTCTTCACGATAGCACATGGAAAACATTTAAAAAAAATGTGTCACGGTCAAACATACCCTGAATAGATTCTGAAGTGATACCTCGTGATTTGAACACTTACTGATTACATTCCAGTGATGAGGGTGGGAAATGGAACTCACACATACTGGATCTGGTTTCTGGCTTGGCTGCAGGTTTTCCTGCATACACAGGAGCAAATCAATTTCTCTCTCCCATATTGTGGTCTCATAACTAAAGAAAATAAATAACATTCTGCTTTGTTTGAGTCAGAAGCAACATAAATGGGAGAACTTACCTGCCATTCCTGTCCCCAAAAGCAAAGACTGCTAAATATATGCTGAGGTGATAAAAAAGTGATAGCATTATTTATTTTACACGGTAAAACAAAAAACATTATGGAAAAAGCTCACCGTGGTGGGTTGTTTTATTTGCTGGATCTCATTGTTTTTGAAAGTAGACAGAAGATTATGACATTATTTAACAGGTTTTTATTCAAAGGTTGCAAAGGGCTCCTCCTTTACGTATCTTTGTCATGTTTCTCCTGCCTGGACTGTGTCCAGTCATACAGTTAGAAGAGAAAAACTATCACACAAGTGAATATCCTTGGAAATGAGGAGAATTATATAGACAAAATGCCTGGTTCATGTGGTGGAAGGATAAGAAATACAACACAGGCCCAGATCAATGTCTCTTTGATGGTGTTTTATCTTTAGCAACAGATTCAATTAAGGCAGAATTCATCCTATATCCTTCTGAGAGTCTGCCCTTCAGCTGTGGTCTACTTCCTATCTTCCAGCATTTAGCTACATAAGAACTTTCTGAGCTAGAGGTAGCATGTAAATCACCCATATTAATACCCAAGAAAGCATCTTATATGCATGAATTTGCCTAATCAAATAATTTCGGGGGGGAAAAAAATTACCTGTTTGTCCTTCACAGCATCCATCCTACAGCAAGGATGATTTAATGATGTGCTGAACAAAAAAATCTCTTCCTTTTCCTATATTTTCCTGTTGTCTAGTAAGATGGCCCTTAGCTCCTGTACTACTGCAAAAATTTCATGTCTTCTTAATTTCAGATATTTTCACCATTCTAACCTTTCAGTCACCACTTTCACAAATGGAAGGACATTATTTTTTTAGACTCCTTTACAGACAACTCCTCTGATTATTCCTGCTCCCCTTATCTATACTTTTCATGTTTACCTGATACTGGTGCTGCTGTCATCAATCACAATCACAGTTGATTGCCTGACAAATTCATATTTGAACTCTTTCAAATCTCCTGTGTGTATACTGCCAATTGTTACCGATCTGTTGTGCTACTGATTTGCTCTAAAATCTCTGACACTCCAAAGTGGGAGTTTGTACAGACTCATTCTGTGTAAAGAATGACCCCAGTGTGAAAGACTCCCACCTCATTTACAGCAGGGACCAGTGCAAATAATTCATTTGGCTGTTCCATAATGTCTTTATCTTCCTTTGCTGCTTCTTCTCATCCTGCTGGCTGTCCAACCGTGCTGCTTCTGATGTGTATACAAAAGGCTTTACTGTTAGCTCCCATTACTTCTGCAAGTTGCTTTCACTAAGATTTTAGCTAGCTTTGCTGTGGTTTAACATTTATTTTGCTGGGGATTATACTCTTCCTCTGTTTTCTTTCTTTGGACACCACATCCATATTTTAGAAGATGTCTTTTCATTTTGGATGGTGTCTATTACACCGCTCTTTAACTCTGCCAGCTCCTTCTGGATGTGGCTCTTTCAGAGTCCGTTTTTATTGATGCTGTTGATGACTAGCACACATTTAGTCTTTTAAAAGCACACATGCTACTTGCAAATATTTAATTATTTTAACTGCTATTTCCACACCTGCCTTAAAGAGTTTCTTCATTTTTATACAATTCCCCAACAATATCTGAAGTATTTTGGTGGTGACTTAAATGTTACCAACAAACACAAAAGTCTCTGAAATGCTTTTTAAGTGTTTATTGAGGATAAAAATCAGACAACAAAGCAAAATAATGAATGGTAAGCTGTCATGAAAAGCTTTCTCCATTTGATTCACATATTAAATCAGAGGCTAATGCTCCATCAGTGTTTGTTTCATAAATTTGCACATATCTATATTAACATAATCTATAGCATCGTGGGGGTGAAGCAGGGGAAGAGAGCTGGGGAGGCAAGTTTATCCTTAAGGTACTACACAGAATTCTTTGTCCTCTACAAAAGGCTTTAGAGGTATCTTTGCCAAAACCTTGAAGTGTGGTTAGATCCCGATGCACGGCTAAATGGAAACATCAGTTCGGTTGCGTATATTTCACCTTCTGTGCAAGATGCAGGGTGGTAAACACCCTTCCTTCAGCAAATCTGTATGTGAGGACTACAAATTAGGCCACAACAGGTCCTAACTACAGCTTCAGAACTTTGGGCAGAGTCTGAGGAAAACCTCACAGAGTTTTTGTGCTTCCTCTCTTAGCAAGGTATGCAAGGATCTTCTTAAAGTGATAAATGGAAAGGGAGTCGTGTTTGCCTGAAACTTGGGACTTGCTATGTGGCTGAGCATCTCGTTCTACTTTTCGCAGGAATATGACCATGTTTGTGTCGTACTAAATTTCTCTCCTCTTTAATATATGTAAATGTAAATAAGTATTTATTAAACTATTAATTTTCTATATATTTTCATCTGCTTTAAATAATGAGTAAATACATATTTCTTTTTAAAAGTCTTGTTACATGTCTTTCACAAAAAGGAGAATTTATGCAGATAATATACTATATACATGCTATATGTGTAAGTTTATGCAAGTTTAGAAAGATACATTTTTAAGCTTGCTTATGTGCTGCATGCCTAATGGTGCAAAACAGATGCTTTTTTTCATTTTCAAGAGCATAGAATCCCTGCCAATGGGAAAGAAGAGCTGAATTTATTTTTTTATTTTCCACATTGAGATTTTGAATCCTGTAAGAAAGCCAGTCATTTTTAAAAAATAGAAGAAATAAGCCGGGAAGACTGGAAGACTGGAAAAACACATGTCATTGTAAATGACAAATAAGAATACAATCCTCTTAAAAAGAAGTCTCTTCAGAAATTTTCCAATCTGATGTGATTTTTTTTTGTATGGAATCTTGAATAGAGTGTAAGAATAACTTAGAATAAATCTCACAACTCAAACATTGTATTATAGACTAAAACAGTTTATTTTAAATTAAATTTAAATGTAATTCCTTTTTTTAAATTAAAACACTGGAAAAAACATGCATAAAGGAAAACTTTTACCAGACCTTTCATAGTAAGCCTGTTCAGAGTTGTGAACTCCGGGGAGCAAAGTGCATAGCCCACAGCAGTTGACCTAGAAATCACTGCTCCGAAATGATCCAGGGAGAGCTGACACTATTTGTCAGTGATAGTGGCATTTAGGGTGATCAAAAATTGCTTTAAACCATTTGGTCTGTTTCTGCTTTTGTTTCTCACAATATTATTGGACCAACTTGTCGTTACTACAGAATGAGTCAAAAGCAATGAAACAGCAAAGACAGACAGACCTGTGTGCTTAGCCAGAGCCATGCTTTGTCATTTTATCACACAAATCATGTCAGCTGGCGGCAGCATGAGTAATCTAAGCTTCAAACAATATCATTCTGCAGATAAATCAATGAACACAGACAGAAACAAGCTAAGTCTATTTTAGACAGCCTAATGATCAGCAGTTTTTTCTAATAGCTTGTCAGACTTCAACCTGTCAAGCCTGAAGATTTAGGGACACTGATTCACTGGAGATTTCCTGATTGCATTCCTGCTGGGCTATCTATGAATCACAATAGGAGACTCCTAGGAAAAGGGGAGAAAATGGATCGCCTTCAGGCCTTTATGAGGCACAGGTTATTGTCATGCCTCAACTAAATCCTAATTACTCTGATTAACAATGCAAGCCTGTCACTGCTCATGCATAATAGTGAAAAAGTTTGCAGTAATGACTATGAAATTCTGCCACTTCTGCTCAGGCCTCCACACGTGCCTCACTGGGGCTTTGTCGGCCCTGCGTGCCATTCACCCAGCTGCTGTTTCCAAAATAACAGGGTTGCCAGGGTGAGCTCCATTTGCAATGCAGACCAGACCTGAACATACTTGGTGAGATCAACTGGCTCTCAAGATGGGCTGCAGGATTTAAAACATTTTGAGAAGTTACTGGCTCTGCAGATCAGATTTCTTGCTGCTTCATATTAATTTTCCTCTTAAAATCAAAGGTCTATGGTAGGTTACTATTCAAATTTAATGTCATCTTTTCATAAACATATGTTAGTACCCTATCTGTCTCAAAGCTTTGTCACTGCTTAACTGTTAAGTGTCTCTGAGATATAATGGAAATAATATTAAGGCAGGTGTCTGCAACAGCATATACACGCCTACTTGGAAGGAAATGTCTAATAGTTTAATGGGAGGTATGGCACTGCTTTCATTTGAGGGGAAAAAATGAAAGGGTTTTAGAAAAGAGGAGAGACTTTCTTTCTAGAGAAAAAGTGTGGTTTGAGATGCATACTCTTGATTGCCACAATCTACAGAGCTTTGCCAGTCCCAGAACATTTGCCCTCTCAGCTTCTATTAGCTCTGCAATCTGATCCTGCCATCATCAAAACTGACTGCAGCTTGCAGAATTAGCCCATGCTGACTCCATGCTGACATGCAGCATTTCTTACCCCTCACCTCCACACCCATACTCATTAAACAGTTGCAAGATGTTGGAGTGTTCAGCAATGAAGCCTATAAAATTATATCCTCAGTTATGCTCCAGCAGGAAAAAAAGGGCATAATTAAAACTCTTCTTGTTTCTCTATTTTAAAGGATTGTTGTGTGCTGCTTTGCCACATTCCCCAGCAGAGAGTCCACAACTCTGAAAGAGAGTTTTGTCTTGGAAGAGCAGAAAATACTGCTACTTCTTTTGTGGATGTGTGCAGGGTGTTCTGCTTCACCGCCAGTGCATTTCTTGGGCCTCTGAGATTTGGACTTTGCCAGGTGATCAACTGAAAAGGAAAGGACGTTTGATTCTCCTTGTTTAATGCAAAATTTCGAATTGAAGCATAGGGAAAAAACCCCACGTAACGATCTGCTTTGAAATGACAGAGCTGTTTGCCTGTCAGAAGCAGCATGGTGATTTCATTAAACTTTCTCTGGAAGCTTCCGGGGCAGCCTGGCCAGCTGGCAGCCCTTTGCCCTTACCTGGATACTCGATTCCCTTGGCACCGGGCGCCCAGGCTCCACCCAGCACTGCCCGCCTGTCCGGCAGCTACAGGGACCGCCACAGACTGTCTCCTTGTGACAGGTATTCGGAAATGTTGATGTTTCATTCCAGGGCAAACAAAATGAAATGTTGACAACCTGGAATTTCCCAGAAAACAGATGTTTCCTTTTCTGGCCAGCTCAACCTACACACACACACACATACACACACACTTGCAGAATTATTAACTGCTATGTAATTACACCAGACTGTATGCCCACTTCCACCGTGTGGTGTGGAGGGAATCCAGCCTTCTAATTCCCATGTTAGAGCAGCCACCAGAGAGCCACAGAGCCCGGGAAGCAGTTAGGTGCCATAACTCCTCCATGGAGCAGCACGGAGCTCTGTGCCATGTCACGGTGTGGAGCATCTGCTGGGAAGGAAGGAGAGCGCTGATGTGTCTGAGCAGCCCACAGAGAGCCACAGATAGCCCATGGCTTACACAACAAAGTACAGGAAAGGCATCGCTGTTTGGATCAGCAGCGGCTCCATTCCCTGGGAGCCCTCCTTTTTTCTTTTTTTTCACAGGAGCTGTTGCGAAGTGCCAAAAGCTATCGGGAAGCCTGCATTACATCAGGCAAGCTGAGAGTACTGACCTTCTGAGCCAGCCCACAGGGAAGAACAACAGGAGGGAGATTGCAGAGGAAGATAGGACTACTTAAGTAGCAATTCATTGTGAACCACTTTTCTAAGCTGTTGATAGAAGCATCAAGTGTGAGAGAGGAAGGGGACTTATCTTCTTGCCCAAGCAGAACCCTAATGACTCCATAATGACTGCTAAATAATGTTGCCAATAATCTCCATTTAATTATACAGCTCTAGCAAGTCCTAAAAAGGAAAGAAAACACAAAAGGCGTCTGCAGTCCTAACAGACCCAGCAGTCCCTTAGCCTCGTTCTGTAAAATTCATGTGGATATGTAGTATGAGTTAGCTCCTGGAAGAGAATTCCCATCCTTCATCTCATCTGAAATATTCACTCATGTGAAATAAATTTGCTCAGCTCTTGACACAAGCATCAATAAACTCTGTGTCTGTTGTGGCTCGTGAGCATCCAGGTAGGATGTCCTCAAGACAGAAATATATGTGATTTCACAAATCTCCTTTGGAAGGCTCTTCAGAAGCATTTTATCTTTGACCTACAAAAGCAGGGTGTTTAATGAACACAGCACCACTTCATGCGAAAATTTGAGGAATATTTTTCAGACAGATGCCTATTGTAAGAGCTGCTGACTTTCACAATGGGCTTTTTAAAAGCCTGAAAATATGAATTCCCTCTTTATCATTACAATTTTTTTTTACAGTTGCTGAAAGTCTGAAAATAGGCTGCTTTTGGAAATAACAGCTTAATAGTATACTATGTGTACAACAGGCTAAGGAGAATATTTAAGCACAAAATTCTATTTTTGGCTTAATATTCCAAAGCTTTCCTAATGCTCATTTCACTGAAAAATTTCTTCAGGCACAGCCCAGATTCTGGCCAATACAAACACTGTTTTCATCTGGAATATGCAGCAAGATAATTGATAAAAAACATGGCATAATAGGTGAAGGATCTGTCATTTGACTTCCACCACCAGCTCAGGAGACTTACTGTTATTATAAATAATACAAATTAAGAAAACACAAAGAACTAGGTTTCTAGTTACGGTGTAGAAAGAGTGCCAAATTCTGGATTTGGGTATTCAATTACAATGTGCAAGCCAGCAAAGCAGGAATGAAGAGCACCTCCAGAACTGTATTTTTATGAAAACATAGTGTGATTTCATCCATCAACTAGTGCATATTTAATTTTAGCCACATGTGTTAAATAAGCTGCCCTTAAAGCTCAAGCAGATGAACTTTGTTGATGGTTCATTTATGTGAATTTGAAAACCATCACGTGTCCTATCTCTCATTTATCTGTATAGAGTAGAAGAAGTAGAAATGTAGGTAGGAAAATTCCCAAACCAGATTTAGTATTACCTTAAATTAGACAGGAATTATATAAGTAAGGGAAGGAGAGGTTATGCTAAGCAACAGTCAGAGAACTGCTTTGTCTTAGCATCAGATAAATCTGAGGGTAAGCACTGATTCCGAAACGGGGAGAGATGTGGTGCAGGGAGTAAACCTGTCTCCAGGAGCTCCCTTCCCTGTGCTTCCATGGCCACTGCTGATCACCATTCCTTTGGAAGGGTATAAACACAGTGCCAGACACTGCACCCGATTGTAATACAAACCTGAGCTTTACATAAGCTGTGCAGTACAAGAGGCACAGTCACATCTACTCATCTCACTGCACATACCACAGAAATCTGAGCAGGTCACAGCTGATGGCAAACTCGAGCAGCGTGGAACCAGCCTCCCCAGATCTCCGAGTGAGGTCCTCTGGAAAAGGGCAGGCAGCAGGCTTCTTCCCAGCAGCCAGGGTCTTCTTTTCCCTGTGCAATAGAGACAGAGAAGAAAATGAAAAGCAAGCAGAAGGAGATGCCAAGGGAAGAAGCTGAGTTCAGAGCAGAATACAAGTCCCAAAATGTGATGGGAAATGAGGAAAGGCTCTGTATTCCTCCAGTGGAAAATATTAGAGTATGAGCACAGTCTGGAGTGCCCCTATTAGACAAGCAGCAGCCATTTCTCTTCTTCTAACCTCATTTTTTTCCATTAAAAAATAAAATAAAATTGGCCACTTGATGTGATTCAGCTCCTGAACTGGCTTTTCTAGAGGTAACGCTTCCTGTCTGAGGTACTGTTTCTGGCTCACTGGATTTCCTGGCTGAAATTTTCAAAGTCACCTAGGGAACCTGCGTGTTCACACATGTACCATGAATTTAAGCAGGAAATGTCATCTGAACCCCTTGAGCAGATGTGAAACATTCTAGGATGTTGGGTTTTTTTTTTAGTCTCTCTCTTTTCACATACTCTAAATTTGCTGCATCTTTTATCATTCTTTTTGCTTATTTGTTCTTTCTTCTCATAGTTTCTCTTTCCACTAAGACTCCTCACATTTCACTCCCTACTGATTCACATTTCTCTCTTTTTCTCCTAGAGCTACTAGCTTCTTCTGTGGTTTTGACTTTCTTTTGTCTCCAGATGCTCTCCCTTCATCTTCACTCCTTTGTGTCATCAGTCTGCCCTATCTGGCCAGTTGCCCCATATATAAAAGCTGAACCATCTCTCCTGTTCCCAATGCGACCTATAAAATGGAAATCCACTTCAGTGCTTCCTCCTCTGTAGTGAGGTTGTATAGATCATCCAAGCTCCATGCAAGAACATCACCATAACTGCAGAAACACCCTCTGCAATGCTCTATGGTATGGTGGAGCAGGGAGGGAGAGAGACAGGGTGAAGAGGAATTGACCTGCGTCTGCTTTTCTTGGTCATAAATCACCACCTATAAAGTGTTCAAATGGCTTTGAACACTGATACCTGCACCACGCTGTTCCACAATGTCCCAGATTTTCCACTGGCATCTCCAGTGTGCTGCAAAGGCAAATTCATGCCTTTACTTGGCAGGTTCAGACACCTGGCTGTCCATGAATTCCCAGGCATGCTCTGTATTTGTCCACATGTATGCAAATGCTGATGTTTGCACCCATTCTGTACCACTGATTTGGAGGTTCCTCTCCTGTATCCAGATCATTTCTGTGGTAAAATAGGAAGGTAGAAGCTGTCCCTGCTCCAAATGCCTTCAACTATTCTCCAGAATACAGCTGTGTCTTTAATACTGTTCCTAGTCTGGAACACAAGCACACTGAAAATAATGAAAATCAGGTAGCTGAATACAGTTTTGCTTCATTATTCTGAATAAAATATGCTCTGATGTGGAGCCATGCAACATGTGCTTATGCATTTGGCTCCATAGGCACAACACCCCATCACTAAATGAAAAAATTTCTTTAAAAAATTACAATCCTAGATTATTTTTTAATGGGAAAAAAGCAGTTAATGTATCAGTATATTTCTGAGAAATTGCATTTTTTAAGTCTACATTTTATCCTAACACCCAAAAAACTGCACAACTTCTTTCTTTAAAATATTTAGGTCTTTTGAGGTCAGGCTTCTCTTTGCAGAGCTTACTTACAAAAAGTTATTAGTCTGCCAATTCTGCAGTGCGAAATTTATAGCAACAGGTCAAAAGACAGTTCCTAGATGAATCCAGCAGCCCTTTGGAGTAAATCAGCAGTCATGTCTTTGATGAATGTCTCCTGAGTCCAGCAGTAACTGTTCCTCTCTGCTGAAAGATAAAACAGTGGACTCGTACGAGCCATGGAGTTTAGGAAAAGTCACACAGCAACAAGGAACTGGTAAATGACTTCTGAGGAAGTAAAGGTTAACCTAGCACTCATGAACACTGAACTTAGCAGCTCTGGAAAACAAGATAGAAGCCTACCCGGGCACATGAATTCAGGTGTGCTGCTCAAGCATAAAATGCGCAGCACCTTGGAGGATAATAAGGCAATTGCTCTAACCCAAATGAGAGGTATAAAACTTTTTCAGATGGATAAAAGCCTCACCAAATGTACCTATTTTCATGGTGCCATGAATTTGTGTTCAGCCTGTTACTTGATAATTCTGTTGGAATGCAGGTCCTACAAGCAAAGAGCAGGGGTTCCTCCAGGCTCTGTTTTGATGCTCCAGGGGCCAGTCCTGCAGCTGCAAATGACACAAGCAACCTCAGCTTACAGGACCGCTGTTCACACAAAGCTCTTTTTTGCCTTTCACGGCCACATCTGCTCCCCTGATCAGCCGCACTCAAGCCAGTGAGAATATTTTTCACATCTGTAAGCTGATCCGTGCAGAGATGCCACGGTCTGAAGAGGTACCAAGGAGCCACTGGCTGGCTTGGAAGGATGAGGGTGAGGCTTATGGGTCGGTTTTCACCCAGCAGAAGCAGTGCTCCCCTGGGAGGGGGGGAAATGCAGCCCGGCATTTCAACACCACGAGAGGCTAGACAACATCAGAAACCACAGCAGCCCGTTTGCAGCCTGTCAGTGCCTCATCATTTTAACCTCAGGGCGGGTGAGAGCTGATTAAGTCACACGCTTCCAGGGGTACCTGGGGCTCTGGTACCCTCAGTCCTCTGGCAGAGTAAGATTTGGAATGACCACAGTGCTTTGCTGCTGCAGTGGTTCACAAGTTTCTGCAGCTGGAGTAGGATAGCCGAGGATGCTGGTGACTGGCGCAGAAGGAAAATGAATAGCTCACATAATTCTTCTGGCTGAGATTTATGGGCCCATCTCATCAAGATTAAATTGGTGGCGTAGTCTCAAATGAAAACTAGGTGCAAGGAGCAGCTTAATTTGACAGCATGAAAATTTGTCCCCTGCTGGCAAAGAAACCTCTACTTTTTCTCTTAAAAAAAAGCCCCAGTCTAGTAAAAAAATCTGGACTAACTCCCATCTAAGCTATCAAAAAAGTCAGTCCAGTCAAAAAAATTGGATTAACTTCCATCCAAGCCATCAAATCACAATTCAGGTACTGGAACCATGCTAGGAAAAATATTATTTCATATTCTTTTCTTTCCAACTCAGTATCTGGCTGCTTTCCACCAGAAGAAGGAAGGCCTCCCTCTGAGAGGAATGGCACCAAGCCCTCAGCAATTTTTTTTGCACTTTTTGGGGGACTGCTTATTATGACTCCCTTTTTGGTGACAGTTCATCTCTATTATCTCAGAAGTAAATGCCTGTCTAGACTGGTTCATTAAGGATTTTCTGAAAATATCCTGGGATTTTTGGTAATAGTCTTCTGTACCTGCTAATGAAGATGGGTCTTTACAATGGGAAACAGGACTCATCACTATTTCTGAAACTATTTCATTAGCTGTGCCCTTATAGCTGAGACAAAATTACTTACATACAAGCACTGGATGTAAATATTCAAGACTAGGCATTTACACAGGGAAGTTCCTCCAGAATAATAAATTATATTAGAAGAGAGATAGAGGAATCATTATTTCTGGAGCAGCAGCATTTAAAAGTTCCCTCTGTGGGTTCACACTTAATACACTCGATACAGGAGGAAGCTATTTTGTGGTCTGGAGAAGGAAAAGTTTTAAAACACGATAAAGTGCAGGACTAATGAACCACTGAGATCTGCAGTGTCTCTTGCCTCTTTACATCTCTTTTATTACTAAATACAATACAGTAAAATTTCATGCTCAGGGACCAATGAATAAAGACATAAAATGCATCATTATGCCATACTCTAAGGACATTTTAAAGTTCTTTTTGTTGGTGTAAAATAATATAGGCTACCTAGGACTGTAACTAGACTGTATGGATAAACCTAATACAGATAAATCTAAGCTTTATAGGGAAGAGATCTCATGGTCTCTACTTTGCTGATGCTTGTGAGAAAGAGATCTGGTTTTTACCATAATTCTGGTTCTCTTTATGAGAAGGACACTCTCAAATTTGCTGGTTTAGTGCATTCTAGAATACTAAAATTTTTTTGCCCCCAAATTCCTACAAAAGCCTAGGAGCTCTGGTTCTCTTTGAGATCCCAGATGAAATTCTGGAGCCCAGCATTTCTGCTGCCTCTTTTCCCTACCAGCAACATCATGGCGTATACCATCCTATTTTGGCCCAAGAGTTCCAGCTCACTCAGACAGTTATCCTCAGTGGTGTGGAGGAATCAGACTGGGGCAAAAAATTGTTGCCTATTATCTGACTGAAGTTTCCTTGAATACAGTAGTCCTTCCTATCCTCGTTATATGTCTGCACAGGGATAATAGGAAAGACTAAAGAAAAATTTATTTTGACATCTACAAAGCATAAACTAGTCAGAACTCAGGCCTGTTGGTTTATGGTGCCACCATTCTATCTCACACCAATGCAGCCTGCTTGCATGAAAATTCACGGCAGTCAAGTGTCCCTAAATCTGCTCTGTCAAGCCATTGGTACTACTTGCCAGCCTCCTAATACACTCCCAAACTAATACCTCGGTCCCCATCAAAACAAAACATGATTTGAAAACCTGAACTGAACCCTCAGCAAGTACATCTTTTTGTATGCCCCAGCAAGACCGCTGTGTTTTTCTTCCGAACCCAGCTGACAAAAGCTGCATGAGACAGTGTGCCAACTCAAAGATGCTTGGCTGTGAGTGTGTTTCCAGAGAGCAAATTAATCCAGAGTTTGAGCACCTTGAGAGCCTTTTTGGTTAATATTCTATCAGGGAAGGAAAAAAAAAGACTCCGCAGAACAAATAAGCACGAGGTACACCACTATATAAACAGGAAACTAAGAACAAAATTTTCACAAAGACCCTTATGAACCTTCCTGTGCCTACTTCATTAACCTCTGTAGCACTCTGACATAATTGTGCTTGGGGATACTAAAAAAAGGAACTCTCAAGTGGACTGGGTGTGTATGGGGCATGGAGGAATGGCAAGATCTATGCCATAGCAGGTTCTGCCCGCATTTATATCCTTAAAATCTTATTTATGCCTGTAGCCCTGTACATAAGTAGGTGTATTCCCAGCCTCTTCTACAGTATGGAAGTGTCTACAAGCTTGGCCATTTTAACTTTTATATTTGAAAATCGAAGTGTTTTGTAGCTGAGTTTCCACCATCTGAGCCTTGAAACCCACAGGGAGACAGCTGTAAATAGCAATCCCAAAGGGAGCCCTGTTCCCCACCTCCTTCCCTGCAGTGCTCCCTGGGCTGGCCTGAGCAGCACTAAGCTTGCCTTGGATCTGGGCTGTAGCTTTTGTAGAATTAATTTATTTATGACTTCTATAAAGCTGATCCCAGACAGTGCGAAAGAATAGATGGCAAAGCAGAGATATAAGGTCAATGAGTGCTTGGAATCCACAGTTTCAGAAGATTTTTTCAGGTGCTCCTCTTCCTCCCTTCTTGCCCCTCACTGCCTCATCTTCCAATTTCCTTTGCAGCCACATTTCTCTCCCTTTTAACACGTCTTTCCCTCCCCTGCTGCTGACCAAAGGACTCCTACAAACTGCAAGATAAACTAATTTACAGCCAGGTTTTCTGGAGTGTTGGGTTCCCATCAAGGTTCTCAAATACCTGCCAGGTTTTCAGTAGTTTGAGGCTGCTGAGTATTGAACATACTTGTTAAATCTAACATATATTTAACTGGGATATGAGGTCTTTCAAGATCCTAGTTGCATTCTGGGGTCCTACATTCCCTTGACTAGAACTGATGACACATAAAAATTGGGAAGAGCAATTACTTGCAAATTGCTGACAAAGCAGTAGCCTAACTTGTGCAGACAGGAATGGAGTTTTTGCCTCTTCAGGAGTCTCTTACATTCATATACTATTTTTATGTAATTTACATCAGAAATAGGCCAGAATCAGCTAGAGAAATCAGTTTGAGCGTACCTGGCAGAGAAGAGAATATCTGCTCGACCTTGCTAGCAGCTCTACATTTTTTAAAGAACTGCACTTGGGTGTAATAGTTTTGCTGCAATTGTTCATCTCCACTACAGGTCTCATTAGAATATTTTCTTCATGAACAATGCTAAGCAAGGAGGATATAGCTTTCTGTAACACTGCCTTTTGAATTGATGTGTCTCATGGCAGCCATCCCAAAGCTCGTGCTGAGAAACATCTCAGGTCTCTCAAAAGCATGAGATTTTAAAAACACTCAGTCACCATTGACTTTTTATTATTTGTCTCCTGCATTTGAAATCCATTTGAGATCACATTATCAAGAGCTTGTCCACTTGCAAGTCTAGAAATGCAATCTTACAAAAAAAAAAAAAAAGAAATCTGGGTTTCACAGATAGTAATTTGAGTACAGGAAATAAGGATTTACTTGTGATGCTCACAATAAAATCCTGAGATCTGGCAACATTAACAGTGTGATCATTACTGCAATTAATGGCAGCTTCAGGAACCCTCATAGGAGATAATAATTCTTCTGTGTGCAAAATATCTTTTCCCATAAAACTGCTGTAAGGCTTAGCTTTGTATGTAACTGCCAACATGAATTAGTCAAGAACAATTCATATCAAACAGTCCTTATTTCCTGCTCTGGTAAGGCAGAGATTTTGTGGGCAGACAAGCAGCAAAAATGCAATATTTCTACTTCATAAAGTCATTGCGTCATAGAATGATCTGGGTTGAAAGGGAATTTAAAGATCATTTATTTCCAAACCCCTGCCATGGGCAGGGGCACCTTCCACTAGATCAGGTTGCTCAGAGCTCCATCCAGCCTGGCCTTGAATGCTTCCAGGGATGGGGCAGCCACAGCTTCTCAGGGCAATCTGTTCCCATGCCTCACCACCCTCACAGTAAAGAATTTCTTCCTAACATCTAATCTAAACCTACTCTCTTTCAGTTTGAAGCCATTACCCCTTGTTCTGTCACTACGTTATACTTAAGAAAGTTTATTTATATTGTCCCAGATGACATTCCCATCAGCAAATTAGGTAAACAAAATAACAATTGATCCAAGACAGATGCCTATATGATTCAAAGCTATAGAATCTGCTGAAAAAACATACCTAGAAAGAAATGAGCAGTAGCTCACTGTCAGACTACAGGGCTGTATAATGTGGTATTTCCCAGGCATCCCTCCTGGGCCAGTTTAACATTTTCATTAATAAAATTTCTTCTTATATTTTCAAACAATGGGGAAGCTTTCAGGGCCTGGAGGCACATTGAAGATGATGACTAGTCTTCAGAAAAGACAGAGGAAATGGTCAAATGCTCTTGAAAGTACAGCGGTAGGATGTGATTTAATATACACAGTGGCAGGGCTCTAAACAGGAATAACCATGTGCACAAATTCAGAACAGGTAACAATCACTTCTGCAGAAGAGGTTTTGAAGATAATGGTTTATAAACTAGATATGATGTCATGCAGTTGGGGTTTAAAAAAAATAGAAGGAAAAAAAAAAGAAAAAGGAAAAAAATCATTCTGCATTGTATAAACACTTCTAGCAGAAACAAGAAGCAATCCTTTCTCTTTGACTTGTGATGCCAAAACTGTAAGTGAAATTCCATTCTCAGTTTTAGGTACTGAGTTTCTAAGAAGAGGTGAACTCATACAAAGACAGAATGGAAGAGAAATTATACTAATCTCTAAATATATACGTAGTAGCGAGAAAAATCAGTCTCACAAGGACTAGGACAGAAGAAAACAACGAACCTAAGTAAGAACAGTGTAGATTTATGTTAGTCTTTAGCTTCCAGACAATTTCCAATGAAGATAGACAATTTTTATGAGAACAAACTTTTATAATTAGACAATCTAATGAAAGAAATCCCATAAATAGCTATAAAATAAAATAATCTGGTTTTGTAGTGTACCATTCCTTCTGAGTGTCAAATGGATACATTTGTGCCACATCAAATGCAAACTACACCAGAAAGTGACTTGTAGTGCAGTTAAACAAGGTTTGCAATTAATAAGTGATGCAAAGTACTTTAGTATTTATTAATAATGTGCAAAAAAAAAAAAGATAAAAGTATCCAGATCATTCTGTTCCCAACTATTGGCTTTCAGTTATTATTTCAGGCTTTATTATGCAGTGACTGAAATTATCTGAGTAGTGTTTTGTGGAACTGGAATCAGAGACATAAGTAAACTAGTGTAGGCCACTTCATGGGAAATTTAATTTTAGCTATCGTGTTGGATAATTTGATGCTGCTTGGTTTTCTCAGTATCTTTTCAATATAAATACCAAAAAAATGGTACTACTCATTTGGATCTGGGAAGTTGAAAAGAAATTCAACTGAGACCAAATTAGTTTTCCAGGAAAACACTCTCAGATCAAGCTGGATAGTGTTCACTTTTTCTTAGATAACCAACAAAGAAAAAAATATCGAATAAATTAATAAATCAGGCCTTTTATAGAGGTAAAAGGTGCGCAATTCCCTTTCTCCTTTCCACATATCACTGTTAGATGAATGGTGGCTCCAGTTTAAACTAAACACATTGAGAAGCTGAATGCATTGCAAAAAGACGGACTCTCACTGACCTTCTTATTAGCATGCCCTTTTTTTTGAGAAATCTAAAAATTTGTCAAGGAAATTAAGAAGTTAATTGAATCTTCTTATTGTAAAAATAGCCAAGGGCAAAGAAGATGTACTGATATCGAATGATAACGTTTCATTTCTTTCCTGTCCTGAAAGGTGATATGTGTTAGAACTAATGCCCCTTGGCACAAGAGTTTGCTGGAATGTGCTGGTTTAGCATGGATCAGTGATCTTAAACCTTTCCAAAGTGGGTGCAAATGTCAGTCCACCGAGTAATGAGCACCAGGGAGGATTGTTCCCTACAGGATCTGTCTAAATAAATACGAAAATACTAGCTGTCAGTCTGGGAAAAGGGTCAAAGGCTATTTTTTTTCAGCTGATTGCTTGTTTGTCAGGCATACAAAACAATACATAAAAAATAAGGAAATGAGGAAATACCAACCAGCATATGGGAGAGCTTTATGAGACTGATCAGTGTGTAGGATTGTACTGGATACTCATGTGAAAGTCGTGGAAACTTCTTTCTTAGCCTTCTTTTCTTTTTCTTTCTTTCTTTCTTTCTTTCTTTCTTTCTTTCCTTTCTTTCTTTCTTAGAAAATATTTTGTTACTGCATCATGGATATGCAATCGCAGCAGTATTTGGACTAAGAGTATTTTCAAAAAAATATTTGGGGAGGATTCAAGAACTGAAATCTGTGTAACTGCGTGATGATTCATTTCTCATAAACAGTGGATTATTCTATGACAATGAGGGTTTTTTTAGCGTATTGTGATCTGCAGAGCCATAGAAGTCTTTATACTACCTGCTCTGTGAGTCTGTGAGAGCTAACAAAGCAAGCAAGAAAAATAGGTCCACAGACTTAAATGCAGAGTGCCGTACCTTAAATAGGTGAATGCTAGAGGACCAGAAGTGGAATATATTTGAAAACCACTGAACTAAACAGTAATCAAATAGTTTATTAAAAAGATAGAGGTTGAGATATACTCACTGAGTATATCCTACTCCATCTCCTAATGCCTTTAGTGAGAGCTTGGATGACTCCCTGGTTCAAAGCCCACTGGAGTCAGCGTGAGTCATTCACAGACTTCAGCTCTACTTGAAAATCAGTCATTTTATAAAATATAAATTTGTTTGCAAATTATTCCTTTATAGATAGGAACTAAGTTAATCAAATAAATTTTTTTTGTAAATTATTTCACCTAAATCCAGCCCTTACCTAGTTTCTTTCAAAACTTCTGTATAATATCTGCAAACCTACACTGTAAACTGAATGGAGTAACACTGAATTCCAGCATTCCATGGAGTTCCTTTTGAAGGTTTTATATGCTACATATACACTATATTCATATTTAAAACAGCTGTTTAACATATGAGGATTTTACTACTTAGTTTACTTCTACCATTTTTCCATTAATAAATTCACCATATATGCAGACTTACAAACCAACTAAAACAGACCCAAATGTTCTAAATACACAGTCAGTTCATTAATAAATGATAATAAAGAAAAGGAAAAATACAGTTTTTCTAGTCATGCTAGCTGAAAAGATACGAGAGAAACAGACTGATCATCCAGTCTCACAGACCACAGAATAAAAACACGGAAGCCTTCACCTAGCAAAAAAA